>APFE030423218.1:20420-64633 GCA_000404065.3 Pinus taeda | reverse complement strand
ACCTTACCTGGAATCAGCTGCTACCCGAAATCATCACTCGTTCCTCGAAAATGAGTCTCCTTTAAGCTCTTTTCAACTGACTCGTAAAATATGAAAAGGTTGCCAAGCGATTGGCCTCTCCAGCTCATTAAAGATATCAGAAGTGCCATCCCTCCTCTAGATTTTAATCTTTTTGGACCTGAGGGATTATTACAAAAAAAGATAGAGCGCTTGTCTTGTTCGGCTCGTTAAAACTATCGAAAATTCATCCCTTTCGTATTATTTTATGCTTTTTCAGACTTAAGGGATTATATGACGAAAAATAATCTTTGGAGTCTCCTTTCCATCCCTTTCATACTCTCTAAAATTGAAAAGTACCAAGTTATCTTTGTCGTTAAACTCGTTAAAACCGAATAGCGACAAACTCGTCCAAATGGACAAGAACGAGTTTCATAGTCGCTAGGCTCACTAAAATATAGCGACAGGTTCACCCAAAGGGCGGATTATAGAACAACCATATGTTATCCTCCTCAAGCTTGACAAAAATAAAGAGGTACTGGTCAGAAATGACTGGGGAAAATTGGGAACAAAACTTGAAAAAGCTTTATTGGTAGCAAGTCGCTCTTGAACATGACACTTTCCTTCCGCATCCAAGCCGAGTTGGGTTGTTCCGTTCACTGGTCATCACCATTGGTCTATCACACCATCCATCTTTGGGGTTAACACTACCAATCCATCATCAGTGTTGGTGATATGTTCAAGAGAAGTCATTCATACAATTTGCCTGTGTCTCACCCAGTTCAATACATTCATGCTCCATTCTTTCATGATCGCCACCCTGAATGCTGTATCGTCAAATTGTTTTCACCTCCACAATCATTTGCTTCGTTCCATGTCGTAGATGTGGGATTCATTCAGGCCCTCCTACGACGGGTCACTTCTTGTCGACATCAACTCATTATCCAAGAAGTTGGCCTAGGGACAACCCTTTCAATACTTTGAAGCTTGCATGCCTCAATGGCAAGTTTCTCACTTTCAGCGACAGGTTTACGTTAATGGCCTTCGACCGAGAGATTTTGCACAGTGTTCGACGCCAAGTCCTTTTTTCACGCGATGTGAATTTTACTGTAGTACCTTGAGGGTCATTGTCATTATTGGTGATTCCTCTCGTGCCTGTTAACAGCTTACATCATTGGCTGGTAATCAGGCGATGTCTTTCCATGTTCAGCTCGAGAACATTTTTTCACATGGATCGACCTGTACTCTGGGTGAAGATTGAACGGGTTTTAAAGACCCCAGATCCAGTTTCATCCATCTGAGCTATGATAAGGAATATAAAGACATCAAATGTACATCATTGCCAAACAGATGATCATCCAAATCAAAGGATGATGAGCCCGAATCATCAGTCTGCCACACAAACGATTCTCTGTCCTATGTACATGAAAATGAATTTATAAAGTTGAGCATGGGAATGCTCGCCTTAGCTAGATTATGAAAAAATGTTGTCAGTATAATGTATTGTATTGTATCTTATTACAGGTCGCCTCCCAGCTCGAAAAAACTTTGGATCCTCATGGTAAAGCATTTCACCCGACATTAAAAGATTAACGACCTCATGCTTTAGGGGGAAAATGTTATAGACATTTTTGGGCACCTCAAATCCAATCATAAATGTCCATAAACTAAGGGCTCCTAAGTCCCTAAAAGTGTTGCTTCATTGCCTAAAGCAACAAGGTCAGCTGATTACATCATCTCCGAGAAGTTCTCCACTAAAAACTGCTCAGAAATGGTCAAAACTGGACCATACTGAATACCCAGTGCAGAGGGTGTGATGCATATCACCTTCCCAGTGTAAAGGGTGCGATGCATACTGAATGGCCCCTCTGTAGGGTGCGATGGTCAGGAATGGAAAAATGGCAGGGAGATTTTGCGAGGTGGAAGATCATGGAATCTTCTAGAAGCTTCCCCTCTGACACTTGCCTCTCTGTTTTCGACCAGGGATGAGTATGAGATCATCATTCTCCAAGTGGAATCAAGAACTATCAGAGAGAGGAAACTAATCAAGACCCTAGAAGATGACTCACCACCCTACAATCATCTATATATGGATCACTCATCACAGAGATCCAGAGGCTAGAATCTTGTATCTTGTAGAGAAGTGTTGTTGGTTTTCTGGTGTAACTTCATAGTGTTGGGTGATCTAAGCTTTACTTGAGGTGAAGAAGGGCTTTCTTGCTGGAGGATGATGTTGGGTTAGAACATATGGTTGTAATCCTATTGCTACTCTTTATCTTAATAAAGCTATTCAAGTTTTCCTCCATATTCTTGTATGTTTCATTATATATGCATTTGTATGGTTAACACATATCTGGTCCTGTGTTATTTGTGAATATAGATATATGTTATTTGATAGTAGTATGTTGCTTTGATTCCACAGGTGCTCTTTGAAGCCGTGCAGACGAAGAAGAAGCAGAAAAGGTCTATCAGGAAGGAGAGGAATCAAACAAGGAAACCAAGCACAAGACTAAGGTCGGTTTCCTTTGTTCCACTCTTATCTATTTTCATAAAGGAAAGCGAAAGTAGACTTTACTTGTTTGTTTCTAAGATAGCTACCAGTCTTAGTGGGAATAACAGCTCCGAGTGGACACTATTCCCAGTAACAGAAACTCACATATATGATGAATGATTGAAGTTCACAATGCAACAGGTTAACAACAAAGGATTACGGATCAGAATCCAGAGATTGAAGAAAGAGAATGGTTTAATAAGTATATGCTGGTTCACCTTGTCGAAATAGCGTATACACGTGGGTTCATAGAACAGAATGAGCGTATACGTATGCATGCACTTTCATAGAAGGAAAAGATTGGGATGGATAATTAAGGATAATGAATACTAGGGGTTCCTACCATGGTATTGATGCATGGTAATGAGTGAGGAAAAGAATATTGATACCATCAAAGAATACCAGCAGCATAACCATGGTTTTGTTCTGAGGTATTGACAAAGTATTTATGTATATAGGGAGTAGAAGATCAAAGGGCCAAGTGTGCAAGTGAATGTGCTTTTCGTGAATACTTCTGTCTGAAGTATATTTATGTTATAAGGGCTATGGTAATGACATGATCTGAAATATCACATGAACCTTTGGATATAATGTTGGATCAGGACCATGGAACCTAAAACGACTTATCATTGTTTGATCTGATAATGGATGGGCTAGATCTAAATTATAACACATGTTTTATTCTATAAATTTTATGATTTGGGTATGACTAAAGTCTGGAATAGCTGTGAAGTTTTAAGTTAGTATTTGCAGATGTATACATTGGTTCCCCTTGGTGAGGGTGCATATACACACTGGTTCAACACTTTGAAGTAGCATATACATTAAGAAATATGGTGTTTGAAGTTGCAGTTGGTTCCAATTGTTGATGCAGAGTTCTGGGTTCTGTTCTATGTTCTGATGATAATGTTCTGAATGTTCAGATTGATTTATTGTGATTTTATTCAGTGTTGATGGGTTTTTAGTGATTGGTTGTATTGCAGTGGTGATTGATTTTGAGCTCTAATGTTGCTGATGGGTTCGGTATGAAATTGGATGAAAGGTGACCTTCATATTGTGTTGTTGTGTACTAGGTGTATCCCATCTAAATATTTATGAAACATGGTCCTTGGAGGAAGAGAGAAGGTCATAGCCTTCTGTGGGCCAATGGCTACATATTGGCAAACGTATTGGCCAGTACAAGAACCAGGGGGTCAGACCTCCCTTCCAGTAGCAGTTACAGAATGAGTGAAGCTTGGAGCCTTCTATAGGCCGACACCTACGTATTAGTAAACATATCGGCTAGTACAAGAGCTAGGTGGCTATAGCTCCCTTCCATTAGGAGATGGAGAATGAGAGAAGGTTGTAGTGTTCTGCAGGTGGGTGCCTGCATATTAGTATGAGTATGTGCCAGTACAAGATTGTAATCAGGTTTTTCTTATATTAAAAGAAGACATAGATGACACCAACAGTTGGTTTTTCTCCCACATTAGATTTCCACCTTAAATATTGATGTTCATGTTTGTTGCTTCTGTGTGATTTTTTATTCTATTATTACTACACAAGGTTATTGTTCAAATGGTTAATAAAGTACTGATGCACTGATTAAAGATAAACATATGAAGAATTAACTAAATCATATATTCATTGGATATACGCTAGTTTCCTTAAGAACAGTTGTGTGCACACGTGAGTTCCCTTCACTGAAGTAGTGTATATCAATATGATTATGAAATGAAAATGTTATTGATTTGATAATACTAATTCACCCATCCTCTCTGTATTATTCCCAATATTTGGTATCAGAGCATGTCCTTAAGAATCTTGATTGCTTGAAGGAAGATCTCTCAAAATGAACAATCACAAAGGAATGGGATCTATCATACCACCAATATTCAACGAAGATAATTTAGTATATTGGAAGACAAGAACTAGAGCCTATTTTTGGTCACTTGGAGCTGGGGTTTGGGCAATTGTGGAAAGAGGATACCAATATCCAGCAAAAGTCCCCAGGGATCCAGCAGAAAGGAAATCATATGAAATCAATGCCAAAGTAGTTAATGTTGTATTGGGAAGTCTATCAAAATCAAAATTTTTCAAAGTCATGTAGATGAACACAAGAAAGGAAATATGGCATAGAATCATTCAGAGCTATGATGGAGACTCCCAGGTAAAATGTGCTAAACTCCAAACTCTTAGAATCCAATATGAAACTCTCTAGATGGATAGTGATGAAAGTATTACTGATTATTTCTTATGAGTAGATGAGATTATAAATCATATGGGAAATCTAGGTGAAGAAATAAAGGAGGCTACTATAGTTGAGAAAATTTTGAGATTTTTGTCTTCTAAATTTGATTCAAAAGTATCTTCCATTGAAGAAGAGAAAGATCTACAATATGTTACTATTGTTCAACTTCATGGAATTTTAACTGTCTTTGAAATGAGGAAAGGAGGTTGATCAGAAATCAGAGAAGCCACTTTCAAAGCCTCTTCAAATGGAAAAGAAAAGTAAGATCTCAAAGAATCAAGATACATATTAGAAGAAGATGAGGTAAACATTGTGAAGGAACATCAGCAGGGTTTCAGAAGATTCAAAGGTAAGTTTCCCTTCAAATGTTTTTCTTGTGGAAGAGTTGGTCATGATGCTACTAAATGCCGTCGTGACAAAGGAGAGTTTTTTGCAGAAGGTAATAGAAGAAGTTATTATACTCATGAATATCGTGATGGCCTATCTAATAGTGACGAAGATGATCAAGATGTTAAACTACTCTTGGCATATGAAAATGATACCTTAGAAAATGAAGATATCCTTAAAGAAATCACTCAACTCAAAATCTATTTGGCAAAAAAGGATACAGTCATAGACACAATGAAACATCAACTCATTGAAAAGGACAAGAACAATGAAAAATTAGAGTGTGAAGTGGTAAGTTAAGAAAAGAACTCGAGAAGAAAAAAACTCTAAAACTTAGATTTGCTAAAGGATCAGAAATGTTAGATGAAATCATCAAAGATCAGCGTTCTCCTCTTATAAATATTGGTCTTGGTTTTCATGAAACTGTTGAAGGTGAATCTATCTCAAAAGATGAGGCAAGGAACTCTAATGTAAAATATGAAATTCTCAACAAGGAGATAAGAGGTGAACCCCATCAACAACCAAGGAAACAAAGACTTCAAAGAAAATCAATTCCTCCTAACTATGGAAGGGATAATTGATTCTTTCCTTTGACGAATAATGTTGAATGTTTTATATATCATAATCCTGGACATGTTGTAGCCAAATGCAGAAGTAGATTGGTTCAAGGTAATAACTGTCACATAGAAAAATCATCCGTTTCTAGGTAGTTTAAGAAATATTATTTTTCTTGAAATATGTTTGGTCACAAAGCTATTGATTGTGGTAGAAGGAATATGAAACATATAATATGTTATGCTTGTAACAAGTTTGGGCATACAAAAAAGGAATGCAGGAGAAAATTTTGGCCACCATGCCAAAAGGAGCAAACATAATCACAATCAAAGGTATTGAAAAGGAAGGAATTGCTATCAGAAAGATGTGGCATAGCTTAGTATACAGACGTAACAGACCCAAGGGGAGCTAAAAGTGTGAGACTTAAGTATTCCAATTCTCATACGCAATTATTATGAAGACAAGTCATGTATATACGCGAGTTAGAAGCTGCAGAGTTGTGTATATGTTGTTTTGATGAAGAAGTAGTGGGATAGACTCAAGAAAAGGGGTCTGATATGGTTCAGTAAATTATCAATTATATTTTTTGTTCTGAATGATGATGATTACAGTGTGGTGATGATATGTAGAAGTTCTTGTGGTGCTCATAAGTTGTTAATAACTTTATGAATAACTAGTTGATGATGATGCCTTGATGATTCTCATTGACAAATGCAATGATCAGATCTGTCAGTGAACAGTTGGCACAAGTTCAGGGGGGAGCATATGCTTCTAATAATGCATTGTTGGAATTAAAATAGAAGACCTTGATACATGATGATACTTATATTTCTTAATTCACATAGTTGTTTTCATTTAGATGACTCTTTTGATGATGGACATACACACATTGTTGATCTTGATGCTGCTAACAGATGTTTATAGTGTAGATCATATATGGTATATGATAGTTGTTGATGACTATCATGATCTTGTTTAGATCATTTTCATGTATATCATTTGATGTAAAGGTCATGTAAAGACCTATGATGTAATTTGTAACCCCACTATGCATGGGAAGCATGATGTAATAATTGCAAATTTTCAGTCATATATGAATATTTGGTATATCCCAACTTTCTTGGGTGATTGATGTATGTATGAGTCATTGGTGATAGGAAGGTCATACTCACATAGTTGAGTGATAGAGTCATGTAATTCATTTGACAACCATATGAGATTTTGGTGAAAGCTTAGGGGGAGCATGATCAGAGAATATAAGTGCAAACCTGCGGGGGAGAATATCTTGGTCCACCATTTTTCGTTGATGTCAAAGGAGGAGAGTATATTAATGTTGTTTGATATATCTAATAGGTTCTATAGCTTGATGTAATAAAAACCAATATGGTTGCCATCTAGTCCAAAGGGGGGGATTTTTGGCATTATCATATAGGTGTTGTCCTTGATGGAAACTCACATATATGATGAATGATAGTAGTTCACAGTGCAACATGTTAACAACAAAGGATTAAAGGTCATAATCCAAAGAATGAAGAAAGATAATGGTTTAAGAAGTATAAGTTGGCTCACCTTGTCCAAATAGCGTATACATGTGAGTTCATAGAACAAAAGGAGTGTATACGTATGCATGCACTTTCACAGAAGGAAAAGTGCGTATGGGATGGATTATTAAGGATAATGAATACCAGGGGTTACTACCATGGTATTGAACCATGGTAATGAGCGTGGCAATGAATATTGATACCATCAAACAATACCAATAGAATAACTATGGTTTTTTTCTGAGTTATTGACAAAGGATCTAAGTATATAAGGAGGAGAAGATCAAAGGGCCAATTGTGCAAGTGAATGGGTTTTTCATGAATACTTATATCTCAAGAATATTTATGTTGCAAGGGATATGGTAATGACATGATCTAAAATATCATGTGCACCTTTGGATACAATGTTGGATCTGAATCATGAAACCTAAAATGAATTATCATTGTATGATATGATAATGGATGGGATAGATCTAAATGATAACACATGTTTTATTCTGTAAATGTTATGATCTGGGTATGACTAAAGTATGGAATAGATGTGAAGTTTTAAGTTAGTATTTGCATATCTATACCCTAGTTCGCCTTGGTGAAGGTGTGTATACACGATGGTTCAGCATTTCGAAGTAGCGTATACATTATGAAATATGATGTTTGAAGTTGAAGTTGGTTCTAGTTGATGATGTAGAGTTCTGGGTTCTTCTCTGTGTTCTGGTGACAATGTTTTGCATGTTCAGATTAATTGATTGTGATTTTCTTTAGTGTTTATGGGTTTTTAGTGATTCGTTGTATTACAGTGGTGATTGATTTTGCGCTTAAATTTTTCTTATGGCTCCAGTATGAAAATTAGATGAAACATGGCCTTCATATTGTGTTGTTGTGTATCAGAAGTATCTAGTCTAAATATTTACGAAACATGGTCTATGGAGGAAGAGAGAAGGTTGTAGCCTTCTGTGGGCTAGCGCCTACGTACTGGTAAACATATCGGCTAGTACAAGAGCCAGGGGGTTGGAGCTCCCTTCTAGTAGTAGCTATAGAACGAGTGAAGGTTGGACTCTTCTATAGGTTGGAACCTACGTACTAGTATGCATATCAGCTAGTACAAGAGCTAGGGGGTTGTATCTCCCTTACAGTAGAAGCTAGAGAACGAGAGAAGGTTGTAGGTGGTTTTTCTCACGCATTGGGTGTCCACCTTAAATCTTGGTGTTCATGTGTGATGGTTTATTATGTTATTACCGCACAAGGTTACTTCTTAAATGGTTAATAAAGTCTGGCGCATTGATTAAAGATCAACATATGTAGAATTAACTGAATCATAAGTTCACTGGATATAGATTGGTTTCCTTAAGAACAGTTGCATATACACGTGAGTTCCATTCAATAAAGTAGCATATATAAATTTATTATGAAATGAAAAAGTTATCGATTTGATAATACTAATTCACTCCCACCACCCCCCCACCCCCTCAGTATTATTCCAAGAAAGTTGTTCATCTCAGTTTGGTTTCAAAGGATCCCAATGAATAATGGGAAGTCCATCATGTTGATGAGCTGGCGAGCTACTCCCATTATTATACTGTAACACTTTCAATAACCAAGCTGGTCTGTATCTGTGCATCACATTTGCCTAGGATGATCATTACGAGGGGTCAATCTGTGCAAATATAATATTGTAAAAGATTATGGGATGAATGGAACCCACACAATTTATAGTTTTTGTATTGATTGTGAAGGTTTTGAGTGAGGGTATTTTCAGGACTGTAGATCATCAACTTGTTGTAAATTCGACTGCTTGAAGACAATCAACAGTGACATTCTATAGCCCAGATTAAGAGAGAAAAATGATACTATGTAAATTGGAATTGTTGAGATAATAATAAATTCCCACCTAGTGAGGAGTACAAGTCAATTATAATTTCCTTTGAATTCATCTAGACCTAAAAAAATATCTATTAGTTACCATACCCCAAATTAGGCCACAACTGTAAACATATACATGGAAGCCTATAAAAAATTGACCTGTGAAAACTATTGGAAATATTAATCCCAACCACCACCTTAAACACACTGAAAAACACCAAAAATAGACACCTAGAAACCGTTGGAAATATTAATCCCAACCATTTCCTTAAACACACTAACAAACACCATGCTTGCCCATTCAACTACTGCGGGGTTGCAATTTTGTTTAAAGGCGGAATGACTAAAGTCAGAGCTATTCCATAACACAATAGAGAGTTTAAGGCACTTAATGAATTTTGGTAAATGCGCATGGGAAAACATTCACTTCTCGACTTTTGTCTACACTCCACAACACTTACAAGTTCATAAATCATTTATTATGTAAAGTCGTCCATATTGTGTATTAATGTTTTTCTTAGTCATGAATTAATGCGTCAAAATGTATGTTCTGGATAAATATGAGTGCAAAAGTCATATTTATTGGTCAAGAAAGTAGAGAGGAGTCGAGTGTGTAAGTTTGAGAGGTAGTGAGGAGAAAATCGTGGAGGAAATATTGGTGCATGAGTGAAAACAAGTTTTATGGAGTTTTACTGACAGTTACTTTGTAACCCTAGTGAAGCATAAATAATAGTAAGTTTTTACGTTTTTACTTGGAGCAACAACATCCAATTTTTTATGTGAATGTATTTACATATGATTTATAATATAATCCAAAGTTTGGGTTTTTGCGATGGGGCATTAAACATTCATGAGTAGATTTACCACAACCTTTTTCGTTTTTACTCTGTTTTGTTGTACATTGAATTTTTGTTTCAATTAAGCCTCTGTGTAGTTATGATGTGACTGGAGTTTTGACTTGCCACAACTGATTCTTGAGCAAGATCCCTCTCCTCTGCCCCTGTAAAAATTTTCTAACATGGTATGAGAGCAGGTTAAACTTTGTTAGCGTAAAAACAAGTGTTTTTACTAGCAATTAAAAAAAAATGTTTTGAGGGGAGATTGTTTTTTCCTTTGGAGCGTATTTACACTCAGAAATGGAAACATCAAGCACGGGCTTGACTAATCCTCAGATACCTAAATTTAATGGAAACAATTATGATTATTGGGCTATTACAATGAAGGACCTATTTTTGTCTCAAGACAATTGGGATTTTGTGGAGAATGGTTTCCAAGAACCAGCAGTTGTAGCAACATACAATGCCTTGTATCAGGAAGACAAGGATTTGTTGAGGGACAACAGGAAGAAGGATGCAAAATCCCTCTTCTACATTTTTCAAGCAGTTCATGAAAGTATTTTCCCAAGGATTTCAACAGTAACGAAGTCCAACAATGGCATGGAAAAAGTGAAGACAAAAAAGCTACAAATGCTAAGGAGAGACTTTGAGACACTTTGTATGAAAGAGTATGAGAATCTAGACTCGTTTTTTACATATGTAATTGGGTTAGTCACTCAAATTAGGTATCATGGTGAGACACATGGGGAAATGAGAATAGTTGAGAAACTTTTGAGGAGTCTTCTAGCAAGGTTTGATGCCATTGTTGTGGCCATAGAAGACACAAACGATCTCTCAAATTTCTCAGTGGATGAGCCTCATGCATCACTGGTTTCTCATTAACATAGACTGAATAGAGAAACGAACTCCTCATTGGAGCATGCCTTCAAGACGCAAGTTTCATTTGGTCAAGGTCGAGGTAGAGGAATATCATATGCTAAAGGAAGAAGAAGCAGCCCACAAAGAGGTGGAAGAAGCATCTCTTCAAGCTCAAGTAGAAGGGGAAGCAATCGCAATCCAAGTCAAGGCCCAAGCCAAAATCAAGCACAAGGTTAGAGGTATGATAAATCTCAAGTCTAATGTCATTATTGTAAGAAGTAGGGTCATTACGAGATGAAAGTGTGAAATCTGAAGTGACATTAGGGACTGATAGAAAAGTCTCTGTCATGGACGAAGGAAGAGTTAATATCCTAACGAAGAAGGGGGAGAAGAAGTATATTTGACATGTTTATTTTGTCCCTAGTTTGAAGCATAACCTCATAATAATTGGACAAATCATGCAAAAGGGCTACAATGTCTTTTTCAAAAATGATGAGTGCTCAATTCTAGATAGGCCTCCAAGTAGACAACTGATTACAAAGGTTCAGATGACAAACAATAGAATGTTTCCCCTAAATATAAGATCTGATTTGAAGGAAGAAGGTGCACAAGAAAAACTATCAATGAATTCATAAGAGGATGAAAGAAAATTTGACGCCGTTACACAAGTAACTATCAAGCTGAGGTCAAAGATGAAAATTGGTTACGGAATTTGAGATTTTTTCATCTCAACTTTGGAGGTTTTAATTTGCTGCATAGGAAATGCATGGTGAAGGGATTTCCACTCATAAAAACATCGAACAACCTATGTGAAGGATGTATCTTGGGTAAGCAACATAGAGGGACATTTTCAGCATGAAAGTTAGTAAGAGCAAAGGAAACTTTGGAGATTTTCCACTCATATTTATGCGGACCAATGAAGACAACATCAATTGGTGGTAGCCATTATTTATTGACCTTCATAGATGACTACACAAGGAAGACATGGGTCTATCTCCTAAAACAAAAAATTGAAGTACTTGAGTGCTTTTGCCAATATAAGGCTCTTGTTGAAAAGAAATGTAGACACTACATCAAACTCTTCAATCATTTCCTTTGATTTTGCTAGGAACATGGAATTAACAAGGAATTTACAACAAGGTATACACCTCAACAAAATGGTGTTGCAGAAAGGAATAATAGGACCATTATGGAAATGGCAAAGGAGTATGTTGAGGGAAATTAATTTTTCAAATGATTATTGGGCTGAAGTTGTCAATTTTGCAATGCATATGATTAATAGGTGTCCAACCAAAAGTGTTAGGGATGTGGTTCCTGAAGAGGCATGGAGTGAAAGAAAGCATAGTGTCACTCACATGAGATTCTTTGGATGTGTAGCTTATGCACATATTGGATGTGTTGAGGAAGAGGTTGGAAAAAAAGGGGGAGAAATGCATATTTATTGGATATAGTAATGAATCCAAAGCATACAAGATTTAAAATCCATCAACCAAGAAGGTCATAATCAGCAGAGATGTGTAGTTCATAGAAGAGGAAGCATGGGATGGAATTTTAGAGAAGACAGTCAATGTGAAAGCATGTATACCACATGAGGACAAAGAGGAATTGATAGCATCAAGAAATTTCTCAACAATGACTCCCTCTACTCCTATTCAAGCACAACAAAGCAGGCAACAAGAAACACCATTAACAAATAATAGGATAATGTCACACAGTCAAGAAAGTGTTTCTCTAACCACGCCATAAAGTGCAATACCGAGTGACATGTCAAGCCCATCTTAAGCAAGCACAAGAAGACGCAATTTGAGACATTTAAATGAGATTTATGAGCAAGATGAAGTTGATAGTAGCTCTCGCCTAAATTCCTTATTTCCATTGTTTTCTCATATAGATAACCCAATCCACTTTGAAGACATAATCAAAGAAGAAAAATGGGTTGCGACAATGAAGGAAGAAATAAAACCAATAAAAGAATGACACATGGGAGATAGTGAACCTTCCGCAAGGAAAATAAGTCATTGGAGTCAAGTGGTTCTATAAGACCAAGAGAAATTTTGATGGGACGATTGAAAGGCATAAAGCAAGGCTAGATTTCAAAGGATAAAAGTAGCATCATGGAAGAGATTATGCAGAGACATTTGTGCCAGTCGTAAGGGTGGAGACACTACATACAGTTATGGAAATTACTATGCAACATAAATGGAAAGTGTATCAAATGGACATAAAATTAACGTCCTTGAATGGAGTGATGAAAGAAGAAGTGTATGTTGCACAACCACCTGGTTAGGAGTTAGAATTCTATGAAGACAAAGTGTATAGGTTGAGGAAAGATATTTATGGGTTGAACCAAGCACCGCATGCATGGTATAGTAGGATAGATGCCTACTTGTTGGACAATGGTTTCGACAAATGTGATCGTGAGCATACTCTCTACATCAAAGAGAGTGATGTTAAGATTCTTATTTTTGTTTTATATGTAGATGATTTGAATTTTATAGGAAGTGATGATTTCCTCATCATTGATTTCAAATATGTCATGAAAAGTGAATTTGAAATGACTGACTTGGGGTTGTTAAAATATTTTTTGGGGATATAAGTGAAGCAAACAGAAAATGGAATTTTTATTTCTCAAGCAAAGTATGTTGCAGACATTTTGGAGAGGCTTAATATGCAAAACAACAAGCCCTCACTAACTCCAAATGTCATGAGGTTGAATTTGAGCAAATAAGATTGCAACAACAATGTCAATCTAACATTATACAAAAGCATGATAGGCAGCTTGAAGTATTTGACCACCACTCGACTGGATATAATGTATGCAATGAGTTTGGTGTCGAGGTTCTTGGAGACACCCAAGTAAACACATCGAAAAGAATGAAAATGATTCTAAGGTATGTCAATGGGACAAAGGAATATGGCATTTTGTACGCTACAACAAATGATTTCGTGCTAGTTGGTTACACTAACAGTGATTGGGTAGGAACTGTCAACGATAGAAAGAGCATGTCAGGATATGTTTTTCATTTGCGTTCTACAACCATTTCATGTCACCGTCAACAGCCGAAGTTGAATATGTCACTGCAACAACAACAGTGTGTCAACATATTTGAATGAGAAGGATGTTGAGGGATCTTCACCACGACCAAGAGGGAAAGACAACTTTTTTCTGGAACAACACTTCCACAACTAGATTGTCAAATAATTTTGTATTTCATAAGAGCACCAAGCACATTGATTATAAATATTATATTATTAGACTTTTAATTAACAATGGTGAAATTATGTTGCAACACTACAGGTCATAGGAATAATTTGTTGATATTTTCACAAAGCCATTGGCACATGAAAGTTTTGTTTATCTCAGACACTGTTTGGTAAATGTTAATGGTGGGAGTTGTGATTAAGGGGGAGTCTTGGAAATATTAATCCCAACCACCACCTTAAACACACTAACAAACACCATGCTTTCCTAGTCAACTATTGCAGGGTTGAGATTTTGTTTGCAAACAGAAGGACTAAAGTATGAGCAAAAGTACAACGCTGACTATTTCGCAACACAAAAGATAATTTAAGGCACTTAATGAATTTTGATGAATGCATATGGAAAAAAATTCACTCGGCAACTGTTACCTACACTCCACAACACCTGCAAGTTCATAAAACCATTTATTATGTAAAATCATCCATATTGTGTATTAATGTTTTGCTTTGTCATGAATTAATGAGTCAAAATGTATATTATGGATAAATATGAATGTAAAAATAAATTTTCTTGCTGAAGCAAGTATAAAGGAGTCAAGTGTGTAAGTTTGAGAGGTAATGAGAAGAAAATCATGCAGGAAATATTGGTGGGTGAGTGAAACAAGTTTTGTTAGAAAAATATTATATATGACAGAGAAATGAAAGACATATAATATGCGGAAAAAAACAAACATAAAACCAGAGAGACATAGATATACGTGGTTCACCCAGTTTGGGCTATGTCCACCTGGAACATCCTGTCCTTCCTTTCTATTATCCAACAAAATGAAGAGACACAACCTACAAAAGATCTGTTGTAATATCCTATGTTTTCTCTCATAGTCCCACCTATTTGTTTCTCACTCTGAGAATACACATATATTCCATAACCTCAATACAATACCCTCATACAAAGAGAGGGGTTGCCTTCTAGGGCAAAAAACCCTAAACTAAACATAAATTCTACAGTCAGATAATTCTCCTAATGAACGACCCAGATTGACTAGAAATTACTATACTTTTACAAGGAAATTTTACATCTGTTTTCATCTTCGGAGGCTCTACCCCTGAAACCCCTGCTGGGGGACCGCTGGTCCCCGAACCCCCATGGGGGGGACAAATCCCCCCCCGCATCCCCCCGCATGGAGGGGTGTACAATCTTCATGGGGTATACATCTGGCTAAAACAAATACCTCTAAATTAAGATGATAATCATGCTCCACACCCAACCAGTTCTATGGAGTTTTACAGACAATTACTCCACAACCCTAGTGAAGTGTAAATCGCTGTAAGTTTTTATGTTTTTACTTGGAGTAACATCCTCCATTTTTTCATGCGAATGTATTTACATATTATAGTCCAAAGTTTGGTTTTTGTGATGTGGCCTTAAACCTTCATGAGTAGATTTACCGTAACCTTTTTTTCTTTTACTCTCTTTTGCTATGCGTTGAATTTCTATTTCATTAAGCCTCTGTGTCGTTGCAATCTGCTTTCTGAAATTGGAGTTTTGACTTGCCACAACTAATTCTTGAGCCAAAATCCTCTCCTCTGCCCCTATAAAATTTGTATAACAGAAACGTATAGGCACAAACTCATGCTAATGGATCATACAACAAAGACAATTTTCACTAATGATCCCACATCCGCTGGTGAGCTACAAATGGATATTGAATCTCACAGCAAGGATTATTTGCATCAATAATCCCATTGTCGCTGCTTCACCACCAACGCCACTGTATTTTAGCAGCTTCTTGTATTTCTCCATGTGCTCGATTTTAAGAGACAAAATGAGCACAACCTTACCGCTGGTTCGTCTCATAAGAGTGCCATTGGGACGAGGGCGAGGGTTAGTCCCTTGATAATGTATCATTTCGATTCAAATCAACTTCCAGATCCACTACCCTACTCCTCCACTGAATTGAATGGATAGTTGCCACTAGAATGGACATGAAACCCAAATGAAATGTCCCTCACAATGTCATTTGGATTTTATTTAATGGTCATTAAATAATATTTAAACGTCTATGATTTGGGTAAAAGAGAAATATTATCCCTCACCTTATACAGTGATAAAGAATATTTTATAGAAATGAAATATTATTTATTGATTTAATAAAAAATAACAATTCTCTATATTTTCGTAAAAGTTAATTTACACCAAAATATTTTATTTTATTATACATTTTACATTGCTAAAATTTAAAACAATATTCGATTATTATTATTGTTATTTTATATTATTATTATGATTAATTATTAAAAAAATAATATATGGAATTATTTGTGACTTTTTAATATTTTATTTCTATGATAAAAAAAAGAAGAGAAAATCCCTCCAATATCACTATAATTTAGTTGACTTAACAAGTCAAGAAGTTTGGAGGTGTTGCAAATGCTTTGAAAATGAGAACGGATGTGAGCATGTGTTTGTCAATCTAAGAGATTTTTTTCATCTTCATTCCTCTTAGTGTGGCAAAGGTGAAAAAATCTTTCGTTGCACCGTGTTTTAGGAATAGACCAACATTTAGTTTCACTTGGAAGCTCACTAGAATTAGTTCTTATCTTTGCAATGTTTATTTTATTCTTATTACTCACTAGGATAGAGAGATAACTCTAATTAGCAAGGGCCAGGTTGATATTTTCCTTATAATTCCTTATTTTTCTTTCCCCTCTAGCTCCTTATCATCCCATAATTTATATTTAAATTTGGAGGTAATAATATTGTTAATAATATCCTTATTCCCTGACATGATCTCCTCTTTTATCCCTGAGTGGTTGAGCCAAGACTGGGCATCCTTAGGCCATCCTCGCTTGAGAAAAAGGTGGTAGTTTTAGTTAGAGTTAGAAGCAGCTTTGGGAAACCTCTTGTCTTCCATTTTCTAAAGCCTCTTCTTGTACATCAAATACCTAAACATATCCATGGTCTTAATGTGGGGAAGTATAGCTTTGATCAATGGGAAAGGATAGGGAATATTTCCTTTAATCATGAGGTTGAATATTATAAATTACTTTTTAATCATCTTGATATTCCTCCACAACTCTCTAGATACACTCTAAGCCCAAACCTCACATCCATATAAAATAACAACGGTGAGGAGAGACTCAAAGAGGAACCTTTTTTTTACTCCAAATCCATAGATAAGCCAAATTAGAATTGTTTTCATTTTCATAATAAGCTTTTCATCCTCCAATAATCACATTTCAATGCTAAATTTCCAATTGACTTGATGATGAATGTCAATACCTAAATATTTATAGGAAGAAACCTACTCCAAGTAATTGTTATCATAGATAAATTTACCATGGTTAATATTTTTGGATTTAATTGTCATGAATTTATTCTTGTCAGTATTAGCCATCATACCCATTGTGGAGCATCAATCATGGAGGGTCTTAAGCTACTTGTCAAGATCATCATGGCTTTTGGCTAGAAGAATGATATCCTAAGCATAAACGAGAAGAGTTATGACCATACCAACAAGATTGGAGTGATTCAGGTGGATATTAGTGGCCACCCGCCTATTCCACCTAGACGCCTGAGTCAGTTTCATCTATTTCCTTGTTCATTTCAATGTTTACTATTTTTACCAGTTTTTCAAGTCTTGAATTGTCGAAGTAGTTTTGACCCTGTAAATGGTGTTTTTTTGGGGTCTGCAGTAGGCCCACAACCATTGGCTAGGGCCTATAATGAAAACTATATTACCCAGTGAGACCTTTCCAACAAGGTATTGTACATGCCAAACAGAGATAATATGACCAAGTTATGACCCCGGGAAGTTGGCTTCCCAACTAACCCTAGTGGGGCCCATAAACTCTTGGTGTTACATATCATGGGGTTAGGGTTTTGGTTTTTTAAGGTTTTCTCATGTTTTCCAATACTAAATAGGCCCTTGAGCCTCATTGTAACACAGTTCAGAGGCATGTAGCCCCCGCCTTTCTTCTCAAAGATAAGCTACCATCTCCCAAGCTATCTTATTTACATTCTGTTTGTAAGCATTTTTTAATATTTTTATATTAATGAAATGAAGTGTTTTTCTACGCATCTCTATGTTTATGGTCATATTTGTAACTTGTTGCATTCCTGTCTAATTTCAGATTAGTGGAGCCAGAGCGGTTTGCACTTTCTCTATTTTTCTTTGCATGTCCCCAATGAGGTCAGGGTATAAGGAGTTAGGGCTTGATCTTTTTGAATCATTGCAATATTAGCCTTGCAAAACTAGATGGCCTCCCATGGTAGAAGAAAACAAAGATGAGGGGGCAGGAGATCCTTTCAAAATTTTGCTCGAGGAAGCCCTCGAGTGACAAAGGGTCATGATGATGGATAATTTTATCTAGATCCTTCGACGACTACTGAAAGGGGACACATCTTCATCCAACAGCCACTCTAGAAGAACCACTCCTATTAAGGTACAATTAACTTCGATATTCCCATATTCGAAGGCCTGGTAGATGCAGACGCTATAGATAAATGGCTAAATCTATTGGAAGGATATTTTTAAGTTCATGACTTTTCCAATCAGGAAAATATTACTTTTGTACTTCTCAAAGCTGCCCCACATGTCAAAGACTAGTGGGAAACCTACTGTGATCAAAAGGACAAGAATTAACCCTCGTTGTTTTAAGTCATACCCACCTAGAATTCTTTCTGTGACGTCATCAATGAACAATATTACCTTGTCAAGAGCTATGGGGACAAATACATAAAGTGTACGATGCTATGACAAGGAAGGGACCAAGATGTACTAGATTTCACAAATATTTTTCATGCCCTTCACACAAAGCTAAGTATCAAGGATACATAGTAGCATTTGGTGCTCAAGTACTATAATTATCTACACAAGTACATCCAAGATGAGATGGAGTACCTCGACATTTCCTAGCATGATGTATTGGGACCCTGTCAATATTAAGAATTTTAAATAGAAGAAGAAGGACTTTGGATCTGCAAATCAAAAGCAAGGAAAGGCACCCCCAAACCACAGAACAAAGGACCAAGCCAAGGCGGGGCTACATAAGACAACCCACCAAAGCCACAAGAAAATAACAACACCATGAAAATGAAGAAGGACATGGGAAAATGGTGTGAGTTCCATAAGAGCTCCACTCACAATAAGAGTGAGTGTCAAGCCAAGGAGTCACTACTAGCCGAGCTAAAGGCTTCCGAATCAGATGTAGGTTTTGACTCTGAATCAAAACCCAATAAGGGAACTTACAAAGGGAAGAAGATCATTGGTGTGGAACCTAGTGCCACCATGGCCACCACCAATATCCAAAAGATTAAGCCTAAACATCTAGAGGAGGGGGAACGCCTCTTCCACTAACAGATGTGGGTGAAGGGTTCTATGTTGCAGTTCATTTTCGATGGCAAGAGCTAAAAGAACCTCATTTTAGCAGAGGTTGTGAAGACGTTAGGCCTAAAGACTACAACACATCCACCATTGTATGCCATCAGATGCCTTCACCAAGGATGATATCTTTGTGTCAGCGAGCAGTGTCACCTTCCTTGTAGCATCAAGTCCTTCACGGATGAGATATTATGTGACATTTATCCTCTTGAAGTTTGTGATGTACTATTAAGACAACCATACTTATGTAAGTGACATGTTTTATATGAGTCTAGACCTCATTTTGTGATTATAACTTTGGCTAATAAGTTGTATAGGATACCTGAGGTAGCCCCGCCTACCACCATCTCTTTGATCACTGCAAAGGAATATAGTAAGATCATTTCCTAGACTAGGAAATTTGGTTTCCTTATGATTTCCCCCCAAGGCAAGAAGAAGGTTGTGGCCATGGATTCCAAGCAGGGCTCCTCTACACAACAACAACATATGGACAAGGTCGTGGAGGAGTATGAGGATATTTTATCCTCACCCATAGGGGTACCTCTGCACTATCAAGACAAGAACTCCATCGATATGAACCTCAGCGTGCCACTACCCAATGGACCGATCTATTGATGCTCTGTTCTAGAGAATGAAAAGATCAAGAGGTAGATTCATGAACTACTGCAGAAAGCACACATCGTGCTAAGCTCATCAGCTTGTGGGAGCTTGATTGTATTGGTATAGAAGAAGGATGGGACTCCAAGGATTTGTATTGACTATTGGGCATTGAAAATGATCACTGTTCGAAATAGGTACCCAATCCTGCAGATTGATGACATTCTGGACTAGCTCAAAGGGGAAAAATATTTCAGCAGATTGAATTGAAGTCAGGTTATCATGATATTGTTATTGAACCCTCCAATGTGTGGAAGACTACCTCCAAATCCAAGGAGGGCCTTTTCAAATGGTTGGTCATGCCATTCGGATTGACGAACACCCCTAAAACCTTCATGAGACTGATGCACACCATCTTGCAACCCTTCACCAATGCATTTTTGGTGGTTTACTTAGATGATATCTTAATCTTTAGCCAGAGTTGTGAAGAGCACCTCCACTATATTTAACAGGTCCTTTAAACCCTACGACAACACAAGTTGTGCTAACTTGGAGAAATGCACCTTTGGACTGACCCAGGTTCAATACATCATTGATGAGTATGGTGTACATGTGGAAACATTGAAGGTACAAGACATTTTGGATTGGCCAGCCTTAACCACTCTAAAAGAGCTCGGCATCATTTTGGGTCTTGCCAATTTCTACCGTAGGTTCATGTTGGGGTTCTCTCATATCACTTGGCCTTTAAGTCAAGTCACCAACGGTTGAGCGAAAGGAAAGTTTTTTGGGTTGGAAACCCAACAAAAAACATTCTTCGAGTTGAAGAATCACCTCTCTTCAGCACCAGTGCTCAAATTACCATACTTGCAATAACCATTTCAGATTGAGACAGATGCCTTCGACTATGCTATTGGTGTTGTTCTTACTCAGCATGGGAATCCAGTGGCTTACCACAATGAGACACTTCATACATAGTCTGAAAGTACCCCACTTACTACAAAGAAATGTGTTCCATTTTGCAGGCCCGCCGTCAATGGAAGAATTACATTATGTGGAAGGAAACGGTCATCCAAACAGACCACCAACCTCTATAGTTCATACAAACACAAGGGAAGTTGTAGAACGATGGCCATCATAAATGGTCCATCTATCTACAACAGTTCCATTTGAACATTAATTATAAGAAGGGAAGCACAAATAACTTTGTTGCTTGCCTCAGCTGATCACTGGTCATGGCATTGATCACTATGCTCGAATCCTATGGGTAGAAGACATCGGGGTGGTCGCATCTTTACAAGAGTGATCTAGAATTCGACAGCATATACCAGAAACTCCTAGAAGGGAAGCAAGTTCCAAATTTTCAACTTTAGGATGCACTTTTATGCCACCTGGGACACATATGTTTTCCTTCAAGTGAGTGTGCCAAGATGATTTGGGAGGTTCACTACAGTTGGGTCACTGGACATTTCAAAGTAGAGAAAATAGTGGTAGTATTGCAGAAGTATGTTTATTAGCCAAAACTTCATTAGGATGTTGGGAAGTACATTAGATCTTGCACCACCTATTCCATTCCCAAACCAACCATCAAGAAGAAAAGCATGTATAATCCTCTACCTACTCCTATCTAGCCTTGGGAATCTGCCTCCATGGATTACGTGTTAGGCCTTCCTTCTACTAAGCAATGGAACAATTGTGTTTCTGTGGTCATTGATAGATTCTCTAAGATGCACATCATGACAGTCTGCAAGAAGAGTATCACAGTAGAGGCCACTGCTAAGCTCTTCTTTGAGCAAGTGTGGGTGCACTTTGGTATCCCACAGTCCAATGTCTCAGATCGAGATAGTAGATTTCTGAGTGAATTTTGGTCAAGTCTCTGGTCAATGCTGGATAAAAAACTTACTAAGTCCATGAATTTCCATCCCCAAACTAATGGCCAATTAGAGGTTGTCAACAAGATGATCATACACATTCTGTGCATGTATAACTCGAAGCATCCATGTGTGTGGGATGAAATTCTCCCCTATATCTAGCACAGTGACAACAAATCTCTCCACAGCTCAACAGGCCATGACCCCTTTCAGGTAGGGTTGGGATTTCAACCATTATGCCCCATTGATGTGGCCATACCATTTATAGCCACTCAAGTAGATTCGGCTTGCGTTCAGTCCGAAGCTGAAAGGGCTAACAATTTCATTGAGTGCATTCAACACATACGCCAATACGCCCATGTTATATTTGACAGAGCCAATGCTAATTACAAGTGATGCCATGATCAACATAGAGTACCTCGCAAGTTCCAGGTGGGTGAAAAAGTTTGGCTACATTTGCAGAAGGAGTTCCTTGCTGGACTCCACTGCAAGATTTTCCCGCTCTGATATGGGTTATACACCATCACTAAGGCTGCTGGTGAAAATTCCTTCGAGCTCAACATCCCACCATTCATTGGTCAGCACAGAGTGTTCAATATAGATCACCTTTGGCCATACTTTCCACCATTGTTGGACATATATGACATTGCAGAACAACTCACACCAATAGACCTCAACCCAACCTACATGGAACAAGCCACAACTAATTAGATCATGGACACACATATCAAGAACACTCACCAAAAGAGGATATAATTATTTCGAGTTTTCAAAGCAGGCCAACTTGTTGACAAGGGCAAGTGGTGCACCAGGGACGAGGTTCAACATAAATTTCCTCACCTCATGGAGGCTCTGAACGCAATGGGTACCACTGCTTACTAAGGGGGGAGGAATTATCCAGGTGGATATTGGCGTCCACCTGCCTATTCCACCTAGACTGGTTAGTCACTTTCATCTTCATCATTTACTATGTTTAGCAGTTTTTGGTGTCCTGAACTTTTGGACTTGTTTTGTCCCCCTAAACAATGTTTTTTTGGGGTCTATGGCAAGCCTAGAGTCATAGGCAAGGGTATGTGATGAAACCTCTAATCCGTGGCGAGACCTTTCCAACAAGGTATCATATGTGTTAAACGGAGATAATATGACCAAGTTACGACCATGGGAAGTTGGCTACCCAACTAACCCCAATGGGGCCCATAAACACTTGGTGTTACATCTCCTGGGTTTAGGGTTTTGATTGTTCAGGGTTTTATCATGTTTTCCAGTAATAAATAGACCCTTGAGCCTCATTGTAACACAGTTCAAAGGCATGTAGCCACCACATATCTTCTCAGAGATAAGCTACCATTGCTTGAGCTATGTTATTTCCATTATGTTTGTAAGCATAGTTCAATATTTTTCTATTAATGAAATGAAGTGTTTTTCTGTTGCATATTTGTGTTTATGATTATATATGTAACTTTTTGCGTTCATGTTTAAGTTCGAATCATGGAGCCATTGCATCCTGCAATTTTCAAGCACTCTTCTAACTTATCAATGTAACTACCAAAATGGTAGAAAAAAGGGACACCCTTGCTAAACCTCGATATATATATAAGGTAGAAAGAAGATAACTACTTTTGAGATAAATCTTAATGTTTAATGTATGACTGCTATTAATAATATTCTAGAGAAATTACATTTGTTCCTTCCACCAAATAATTATGGATAATTAAATTAAAATTCTGAAAATCCTATTCTAAAAGAAGCTAACTTATCAATATAAATATACTTAAAATATCACCAGTCTCTTTGGTGGTTTCACATCTCACTCTTTCCCTCATAACATATTTATAAGTAGAAATTGCATCAAATGTTGCAAAGGAAACACCGTAATGCATAAATTCGAGAAGAATAGTGAGATATAGAAGATCATTGAATATAAAAATTAGTAAACAAAATATAAAAGTTAGTAAACAAAAAGCCATTCAAAGCTATAAGATAAAGAGAAATCACTTACATTATGCCAAATATACAGATTCCATAAGCTTTCCAACATATATTTCCTCTCAATCTTCAAAGATTCTCTTTCATGTTCAAACATCAAATATTTGATAAAAAAAAAATGATCTTTTTCAATATTGAATTGTCTCACTTGATCAAAAGCTTATAGTCTTTTACCACTTGCTCTTAAGGTGATTGGATTTTCCTTTGATTGTCCTTGCTTAACTTCTTTTCAGTATTTGGATTGGCTTGTGACACATAAGGTTTTTATTGAATTTTTTTTTTTTGAAAATGAGAAATTCACAATTTACCATTGGATGAACTAGGCTAAATAAGAGCTACAATATATATATATATATATATATATATATATCTAGTCACTCACATAACAACTTTACAATGTTTCATAGGAGAGAAGTGGGTCTTTTGTTGAGCATTCATTAAATAATTCTTTTAGATGATATAAAAAATTTAATTATCTATTCAGAGATACCATGGTGAATTCTTATGGTAGCATCCATGAGCTTTCCTTTATTCAGCATGATATTCTGTGAGGCTTGGCTATGTATTTGACTAGGCAGGGGCCTATAAATAAATGCAAAATGATTTTTATGCCTTAAAAAGCAGACTCTAATTTGAAAAAGAGGAAAAAGTTTGTGAAGTGTGTATTATTCAGAGATACCATGGTGAACTCTTATGGTAGCATCCACGAGATTTCCTTTATTCAACATGATATTCTGGTAGACTTGGCTATGTACTTGACTAGGAAGGGGCCTATAAATAAACAAAAAAGGCTTTTATGCCTTAGAAAGAAAACTCTATTCAGAAAAAGTGGAAAATGTTTGTGAAGTGTGCATTTGATGTTAAGATTGTTTCCTTCCAAACAATTTTGGTGCATATTTGTTTCTCCTCTCATTGACCATTTTTCAATATTGAACTATCTCACTTGATTAAAATCTTGAAGTCTTTTACATTCTACCCACGCATAAATTTAGCGTGTACCCATTTCATATTTCAAGTTTTCTATGATATATATTTCCCCTAACTATGCCAAATTTGTACTAGCTACAACTCAAGATTGCGTAACTATTAAATCATTTTGTATTAATTTGGATACAACCATCTTATATGCAATTTTATTGAAGAAATAATTTCAAACATAAGTGGAAAATTTCTAGTCTTCCTCTAAATTCCATTTTCCATAACATTGCTAAATTTCTATCAGTTACAGCTCAAGCTCATTTTTACTCCCAAATTATTCTTGATCCATCAAATTATTCTAAGTCAATTTGGTCACAACTATCTTATATGCAATTTTTCTGAGAGTATAATTTCTAATTTAGGTGGTAGGGACTAAGCTACCCTATGGCACTTGTTTATAGTTGTTGTTAAAAGCAAAGAAGATTTCCATTATTTATTAATCATTTCTCAATGCTAGAGATCTAATGAATCCTGTGATGAAGGTCAACTCTAAGATAATTATATGAATTAACTTTATCTACATCACTAATCACATACATAAAGTTAGTGTAAATGATCTTAAAATATAACTATCACAACCTTTATCTTGTCAATGTTTATTGGTAGACATATACAAGAATATAAATCTTGGATAAATCTTAGTTACTTCACGAGATAAGAGAGAAACTACACCAACCCTTCATGTTATGGAATTAACGTGAAAATTAATTGTATTTATATAGCAACCCCTCTCCCAGACTCTAACCGACTAGGAATTCTCAAAAGATTCATTTCTAGATTGTGCATGTGAATAAAATATAACAAAACAAAGGCTATATAATCAAATAAAAAAGATTAGTTACACTAATTTTGTCTATGGCAACAACTTATAGGAAATAAATTCATATAAGTAGAAATTGTCCCAAAAGGTACAAAGAGAGGCCGATATGATTATTAAATTGAAATTGTTGAATTTTTCTAGAAGAGTTAATTGGTTTGTGGAAAACCTTGTTTTCTTGGACTGGATCGTTGTGCAATTACTTCTCTTTAGATGTTTTGTTTATATCTATATTACAAGGAACACATTGAATGTCTTATTTCATTTTAGAGTAAGTTAATTACCCAAAATCAAGAAACCTCTATAGATGGCCAAGCATATATGAAGAATACATCTCATTCATATGTAATACCAAATCCATCTTTTCTTTTCTCTCAATAAAATTTCAAAAGCATGAACACATGCCATTTCATATGCACAATAAACCCAACTTCTGAAATTTCAATGCTTGGATGCATCCCATTCATATGCTACAGTAAACCCATATTTTCCTTAAATTTCAATCCATAAACACATCCATTTATGAGCCATAACAGAACCACAAAAAACAATAAATAATTAATCAAGAAACTAAACATTCAAACATCGAAGTAAGTAAGAACATTAATAATTATGAAAAATCTAACCTTTCTTTTAACATTTTATAATACACATCCCAAAAAAAATTGTTATGGGTTATTTTTAGAATCTAAACCCTTTGAAACAGCTGAGAAGATTTCGACCCATGTTTTATTTTGAAACAAATCGTATTACTTCTAATTGGTCCCTTGCCTTTGCTTTTCCAAAGTCTTCAAGCGAAAGAACATCAACAATGGATAGTTGTTGCATGTGCAAAGGGTCATGATTTTTCCCAATAGCAACTTAATGTATTCCAGTTTCCTAGTTTTTTAACTCAAATAATTAAGACTCTACATATAGGTTTTTCCTCAAGTTTCTGACATTTGATCAACAAAGGGGATCACTATGCATGTGCACAGATAGTCCATTTTGTGCAAAATGAAATAATTTGGAAAAATCTCATGAAATCTACTCAAAACTACAGCCTGCAGGAAATTGACACTATACAAATGCAGCGATTGTTATGACAGAACATAAAGTAAATTGGTTTCGGATTAGAAAGGATTGGAGATTTGTGAGTAAGATTTATTGGAGAAACAATGAGACTTGTAAATGCAATAATACATCAAAAACAAAACTTGGACATCTTAACTTCTTTCATCATATATGTTATGCAAATGCTAAGACAAACTACGATCAACACAAATTACGATCAGCACAATAAAGATAAACATATATCTCAAATATGTCTGAATCTACTAAGCATTTATACAATTCCTCCATTCTCATTAAAAATTAAGAAAATCTGATAATTTTTCAAGTTTTCTCTACGTAAAATTTTAAATATAATTTGGATAATCACTTCTCATCAAGTGGGGAAACAAGCAGAGGCTCTGAAAGTATTTGCATGCAATTTCAATACCTCCTTCACTTTCTGCTTTATTTTGTTTGTGCAATCGAGTTGTTGAAGCATACACAGTTTAGATAGAGCCCCACACTGAAGCATCTCCCGAAGAATGAACGCATTTGAAGAATATGTGCAAAGTGACCAAAGGATTCACACTGCTTTCTTAGTGGCAGATTCTGAAACCCTAATAATCTTCTTCGAGACTACAGCAATACCCATAGCGTGATCAACCATGGCAGCTCTTCCTTCTACGTAGTCCACTAGCATGTCCAACAGATTTAAAATCCTTTCACACTTGGGCTTCTCAGCATCTGGAAGTAATTCGATCAGAGAAAATACAGCGCCTGCCTCGATTGCCAGCAACCTGTTCTTTCTGGATTTCTTACATATTGCTATGAGGACAACCAAGATGGCCATGGTTGCCTGATGGAAAACTTCACCTGTTATGAGTTCTAAGAGCCCTTGGAAAATATCAATCCTTTCCCTGGCAACAAATTCCCAATCAAATATCCAAACAGAAACCTTCTGCATTAAAACTGCCACGTGAAGACGAGCTTCAGTGGTTCCCTTCTGCAAGATCAAGGCCATTGACCTAATGAACGATGTCTTTGTCCGTGATTTTGCAGTTTCGTGGGTTATAGGAATCAGATGCAATATACCCAACGCTTCTTCACAAGCCCCGAAATTTTCATTCTCGTTCTCTTCACAACAATAAGAATTGATCAGAGAGGCTAGAGCATGACTCGAACCAAACGCAGCGATGCACTCACGGTTTGCTAAACCCATAGATATTGAAAACCAAAAGCATGCCTGCTTCTATCCATAAAAAATTTCGAGAATTTCATTCTAATGGATCAAGAATTTCATCTCTATCGATTCTTCTACTCAACATAACAACAACAAAATAGAATCGCCAGGATAAACCATGCAAACACTCTTTTAAAGAAAACATAAATTAAATTCAAAACAAAGAAAAACACAATGCAAATAAAACACTGTAAAATCCAAAATGCATGGCCATGCAACAAAGAAAATAAACTTGAACAAGAAACAAAGCAATCCAATGCAATGCAGAGAATTGAAGAAAATGATGAGATGAAAGTGAGAATGCACTCTGTGAGATGCTTGATACTAATTAGTGCTTGCCAAAAGCCAAGGAAGAAGAACAATGCTTGCCGAAAGCCACGGAAGAAGAAGAACAACAACAACTAGCTGGGAAAAAACAATAAAAATATCTTCAAGAGTGACATAAAAGAATGGGAAAAAGCATTGTTATGACAGAACATAAAGTAAATTGGTTTCGGATTAGAAAGGATTGGAGATTTGTGCGTAAGATTTATTGGAGAAATAGTGAGACTTGTAAATGCAATAATACACCAAAAACGAAACTTGGACATCTTAACTTCTTTCATCATATATGTTATGCAAATGCTAAGACAAACTACGATCAGCACAAATTACGATCAACACAATAAAGATAAACATATATCTCAAATATGTCTGAATCTACTAAGCATTTATACAATTCTTCCATTCTCACTAAAAATTAAGAAAATATGATAATTTTTCAAGTTTTCTCTACGTATAGTTTTAAATATAATTTGGATAATCACTTCTCATCAAGTGGGGAAGACAAGCAGAGGCTCTGAAAGTATTTGCATGCAATTTCAATACATCCTTTGCTTTCTGCTTTGTTTTGTTTGTGCAATCGAGTTGTTGAAGCATACACAGTTTAGATAGAGCCCCACACTGAAGCATCTCCTGAAGAATGAATGCATTTGAAGAATATGTGCAAAGTGACCAAAGGATTCGCACTACTTTCTTAGTGGCAGATTCTGAAACCCTAATAATCTTCTTCGAGACTACAACAATACCCATAGCGTGATCAGCTATGGCAACCCTTCCTTCTGCGTAGTCCACTAGCATGTCCAACAGATCTAAAATCCTTTCACACTTGGGCTTATCAGCATCTGGAAGTAATTTGATCAGAGAAAATACAGCGCCTGCCTCGATTGCTAGCAACCTGTTCTTTCTAGATTTCTTACATATTGCTATGAGGACAACCAAGATGGCCACGGCTGCCTGATGGAAAACTTCACCCGTTATGAGTTCTAAGAGCCCTTGGAAGATATCAATCCTTTCCCTGGCAACAAATTCCCAATCAAATATCCAAACAGAAACCTTTTGCATTAAAACTTCCGCATGAAGATGAGCTTCAGTGGTTCCCTTCTGCAAGATCAAGGCCATTGACCTAATGAACGTTGTCTTTGTCCGTGATTTTGCAGTTTCGTGGGTTATAGGAATCAGATGCAATATACCCAACGCTTCTTCACAAGCCCTGAAATTTTCATTGTCGTTCTCTTCACAACAATAAGAATTGATCAGAGAGGCCAGAGCATGACTCAAACCAAACGCAGCGATACACTCACGGTTTGCTAAACCCATAGATATTGAAAACCAAAAGCATGCCTACTTCTATCCATAAAAAATTTCGAGAATTTCATTCTAATGGATCAAGAATTTCATCTCTATCGATTCTTCTGCTCAACATAACAACAACAAAATATAATCGCCAGGATAAACCATGCAAACACTCTTTTAAAAAAAACATAAATTAAATTCAAAACAGAGAAAAACAAAATGCAAATAAAACACTGTAAAATCCAAAATGCATGGCCATGCAACAAAGAAAATAAACTTGAACAAGAAACAAAGCAAGCCAATGCAATGCAGAGTATTGAAGAAAATGATGAGATGAGAGTGAGAATGCACTCTGTGAGATGATTGATACTAATTATTGCTTGCCAAAAGCCAGGGAAGAAGAACAATGCTTGCCAAAAGCCAGGGAAGAAGAACAGCAACAACAACTAGCAGGGAAAAAGCAATAAAAATATCTTCAAGAGTGACATAAAAGAACGCGAAAAAGCAGTAAGGCAACTCAACCGATATTTAGAAAAAGCAGTCACACTTCAAATCAACTATTGAAAGTGTCTCACCTAATCCAGCGGAGTAGGGTAAAAGTGTTGACGATTGTTGATGCATAAGAAGGCCTATCGGCCTAAATATCTAGAAAAGCTTCAACTTTCAACAAGATCTTAAGTGAAAATATAGCAACTAGGAAATGAATAAATAATGATGGAAGACCTATTTTAGTTTTGAGAAAATTGTAAATGAACAAATGCTTTCTTTCATGTGCAAAATAAACTCCTCTTTCTCTGTCTCAATAATATATAGACCAATACATATATATCACCTTATATCAACCAACTCTCAATAACCTCATGAATAGTTCAAGTACTAATTGGGAAAGTATTGAAATAAAAGTGAAATCATATTATTCATAATCAATTATTTAGAAAACAGTGCTAACACCACAAAGAAACATATAAAGGAGCTCTCCTTTTTTCAGGAGAGTTTGCTATGATGTTGAAATAAAAGTGGGAGACTGGTTTGAGAGGACTTAGTGTCAATCTAAGAAACGTTTGCACGAGGTCGAGTCTAGCTATCAACATGCCAAGACCATTCACCACGGAAAAATGTGCTGAGAAGTTCAAAGCACAAGATTAAACTTATTAATGCTTTTAAAGACGTGGAAATATTGATTAGAAAATAAAAGTTTAAATATTGGGTGAAACTTAATTCATCCGTCTTTGATTTCCACTTCATTCCCGTGGATTTGGACAGTTTAATGCAGAAAATGAAAGTGCAATTTGTGTTAACAAACGCATGCAAAATTGTGGGCTTTAGGAGCTCGTTCTCAGTAATGTTGTGCTATTTAACGTACTTCTTTGATGTCTTCTCTTTTTGATGCCTGAGCTTACTGATCTTTGATGATTAATAATCAAAATACACAAAGAATTAGATATCTATACTTCAAAGTTTATAAATCAACAGTAAAACCTTGAATATGATTGCAAGCTTCTCCTATTTTATGATCTTTAAAATCATTTGAGATCAATTTCACGTTTTCTTTTTCTCTGTAAATTAAAAGGATTAATTTCGCAGCGATTGCAAATGTTAATTTCGCATCTAAAATAAACTTTCGATTTCACCATTATTCCACATTCAGTCGCTTTGGAAGCTCTTTTTCTCAGTGCCTATAACATCTCGAGAAGCCTTGAGGTTGTACAACGCAAGACTTTGAAGTTTAAATTTCACCAGTAGAAGTCTTAAAGAACATTTCAAAATTCAAACAATGTAAAAGGCAATACTGACCACATGGTAAAATTGAATCTAAAAGAACTGACGTAGATGAAAGTTCATACATTACCATAATTTTAATGAAAACAATATATAACAATATATTGTTTAAATGAAGATTTAAAAGCTACGAACAATGAAGATTTGATGAAAACATTAAATGGAAAAATGATTGTTTTAAATGAAAATTGAAATGCATTGAACAATATATATGACCAAATTAAATGGAAAAATCGATCCTGAACACCTGTTATCCTGCTAAACCCCTCTTATCCCGCTCAATATCTCAAAAAAAATATTGAGTAGTTGCACTCGAGGTGAGAGATTACCAGATAGGTGAATACTTGGTACCTAGAGTGTGCTGAAAAGTAGGCAACAGACTACTGGAATCCACTGTTGTCCCCATGATAACTCGAGTGTGCTGAAACATCGACAACGAACTCCTGGTATCCACTGTTTCCACCATGATGAATGCTTTGTGAAAGGAAATTTCATGCGAGGATTTAGTAAGAATACCATTTAAGGGAGCTTATCTATGATAGGGGTTGCATTGAATATTTTACTTTGAGGTTCAACACCTTTACCCTTGCTAGTTAGCTATCTCATTTGCTTAAGACTGAACAAGAATAACATAGATGCTGGTAACGAGTCGATGTATTTCTTTCATATTTTTTTTATCTCAAAGCCACTTAATTATTGAAAACCACCAAGCTATCAAGAAACTATTGAGCAAGAGGGAATTCTAATTATTAGTTTTTTCTTAACTATTAAATATTAATTTGATGGCCTAAAAATATTCATTCTTTTAACATTCTATTTAATAGTGCAAAATAGTACACAGTTCTTTTAACATTCTATTTAATAGTGCAAAATAGTACACAGTGACAACTAGGGGAGTTGTTTTCAAAAGAGAATGCTTTACGATGTAATCAAATATTTCAAAAAATTATAGAGAGGTGTATTAATATGGATAAACTATCCCTAGTCTTTTTGGTTGTTTCACATCTTACTCTTTCCTTATTGTCCCTGCCACTCGTAGCATATAATGCAATCGATTTTAATTGTTGGTTGACCAAAAATTAAACCCTCAATTTCCAAAGTAAACACTCTAAAACAAAAATATTATTTTTTTAAACTTTTTAATTATATGTATTTGCGTCGTCATTGAGTGAGAGCCCCCAATTCTTATTTTGCAATCATATAAAATGTATGATGAGCATGGTATATCTTCATCGGATCATCTTTTTGCAAGGAAATTGAGGTCATGTAATATACAATGGTGTGAGAGTTCAACAAATAACAGTGTGTCACTACTCCATGCCTTGATTTTTATGCAACACGCATTATTGGAGGTCTACATGATATATATTTGTTTCAATTTCTAGAAACACATTGTCCCTGTACTAGAAGTCAGAATTGACTATTGTGGGCCTCCGTTTGTTGGATGGTATTTACTTTGGATGACCGCCTACCAACTATCGCACGAATGCACAATCCTTTGACTACCAAATATTTGATGGGCCTACAGACCATGCGGTCAAGAGTTCCTTCTCTCCACTAAGATGTTGTTCCCTAACTATAAGTTAGAGCCAACTATGATTTGGTTTCCTATTGTGCCAAAACCTTTATTTCGGGTGAACAACTACTGATGTCACAGTATATTATTAATTATTTTTTATTAATTATTTTTTATAGTTCTATTCACCTGGCAATGACTCAGTGACCCACACGGTAGTGCAACATTGTAACAAAAACATTCATCTTCCAACTCAGTGGGCCATGTAGTGGTAGTGGGCTAAAAGGCCAGTTGGCATCAGTCCTATCCATTAGTGCATGTAGTTTTATTTTTTATTTTTGGGCCAGATCCCCCACAAAATTTAAAATAATAATATATAATAGTTTACAATATATATAGAGACCATGTGTCGTAGACTCAGTGGCCCAGGTGGAAGTAGTTAGCTCAAAGGTGAGTCAAGGTCAATGCTTCCATTAACGTGCAGACCCCCGACCTATAATAGGTTGAGAAAACATATATATATATATATACCACACGGTAGTGAGTCAATAGTGCCTGTGGGAGTATAACATTGTATCAATTTACCATTTTTCTTCTATGCGACAACAACTCGGTGGGCCATGTGGTGGTAGTGAGTTGAAAGGTCTGTTGGGGTCGGCCCTATCTATTAGCGAGGCAACTTTGTTATTTCTGGGCCCAACCCCCAACCTCCAACCTAGTTAGGGTCAATCCCCTTCATTGGTATATAAGCTACATTACTTGGGCGTAGTCTCAACCCTCACTAAATTTAAAATATTAATAGAAAATAAATAAATATATATATATAGATATAGATATATATATATATTTATATTAAAACACTAACATTAATTTAAAATATTAATATATAATACAGACTATATATGTTGCAATTTATATTATTATTAATTATTTTATATTTCTATTCATTTTTTAAAATAAGTTAATTATTTTGTATGCTAATTTGTAATCTTGCTATAGATAATAAATTTTCGAAAATCATTAATTACCATTTTAAATATTTTCTTGGGAAACAATTAAATATCATTATAGCCCCTTCATCCCCCTTGTGGTAGCTTCCTAGTGGCCCACATGGAATTAGTTGGGTCTCAACCATGATGGAGAGGCCATGTGGTAGAAAACATCGAATACCTTTGCACACCCCTTCACCCTCCATGTGGCAGCATTTCAGTGGCCCAAGCTATAGTAGTCAGCTGAAAGGCTATTCAAAGTCGGCCCTATCCATTTGTGTGTCCGATTTGGTTATTTATAGTCCCAACCCTTAACATGCAACCTAGTTCGCATCGGTCCCTTTGCTTGGTACGTCAACCTTTTTGACTTGTGGCTATTCCTGACCCTGACTACCTTCCGAATTCTGATTCTTTGCTTGTCTACTCATCTCAGGAAATCTACATGTAGCCAGATCACTGCTTCTTCCATTGCATAGTCATAGGGAAATTCTTAGGTGTCCAATCCAGAGTCACCATGACTAGGTAATCATAAGGCTTAATGAATATGTGTTATCCGATTAGAATTATAAGGTTTGATTCTCGCTTATCTTTCTTGATGCATTGGGACTCTTTGAACAATCTGAATGACCACTTCACTGGATCTTGGATCTAGTGGATTTCATTAGGGATTTCCTTCTTCTTGTGCACTTTACCCATGCAACATGTATTTAGCTATGGCTTGGATATAGTTATTTTCCAATCGGTTGGACCTTCACTAGCATGCTACCAAAGCCACAACGACTCACCACAATGTCGACTTGTGGTATCCCTACGGATCTTAAGACAAGGCCAATGTTTCTAAGTTGATGGGGCTCTCTGAGAATAGAAAAGGCCATATGAATATTGGGAACAGGATCCCCCAAGGACAGCTTTAGGGCTAAAATCCCATGTTTGGGTCAAATTTTGTAATAAAATTATAAAGTCTCCGCATTTTGTGGTCGTGGAGCTCGAAGGTGTCATAAGTGATAAAGGGTTTTTCGCCCTTATTTTCTAAAGTAAAGTTAGTTGTAAAAGATCTACCCATGGTCCGCAGACCATGGGATTGTATAAAAAGAGCTAAGTAAGTAAGCTCGAAGTAGAGGATATACATCTTTGCTAGTCATAGCTTTGAAGTAAGGAGTCTAAGTGTTGGGTTGTAGCATAGGTAGAGGCTCTGTAGCTGAGTGCGTAGAGGCCTAGGGTGGAAGTCCGCAGTTGTGTGCGTGGATCCCTGTAGCTATGTCCACAAGGTGGATAGAGTCTGTAATTGCTTGAGGATATCAATAAATAGAAGTATTTTGCAAATTCTATGTCTTTGTTCTAATTAATGCATCTTGTCATATTATATATGAATTTCCTTTATAATGCTTATGTGATACGCGAATGTGTGTAATTATGTTGGTTAACTGAATGCAAATAAGAATATTTGTTTACGCAGTGCTAACTGTGAGTATCGAATAAGATAGTAAGACACTTAGACTAGTTTGGGAATCTGCACGGTACGTTGCCCTAGCAATGTGAAAGTACTTGACCTACACGACAAGAATAGAGGGATATCCCTAGAACTAAGTGACTTGCACGAAGGCAGGAATAGAAGGAATAAAACGACATCACAACCATCTTAGGGTGCAAAAAATTGGTTCCAGCATCCGCCCATACTGCTTCGGGTGAGACTTCAATCCACACTCCATGGGATGATGCCGAAAGGACCAGTAGTGTAGGGATTTATTTGTCTAATTAATGTTGAACCTGGATCGGGCCCCAACAAGCCAACAATTGGTTCCGTTGCCAAGACTGAAATCTGCATAAGATATTTTTGATGTCATAGCACTGGAATCCAACTTGGAAAGAGATCGAAGACTAGTTGGATAGAAATATCCACAAATTCGCGGGTTAGGAAAACATAAGTCCGCGACTGACAAAGGAATAGTGGCTGGACATGTACCTATATACAGAAACACATGAGATCTTTTTTTGTTCCTTTCTAGTTGAGCTATATGAGTGGACCGTGAAGCTAGCAGATAGCCAAGGAAGGTGGAAACTTGACAGCCTTATTGTTTGGATCGTGGAGCTAGTGCGGAGATTGGAAGCATCTGAGGATAAGATCACCCACACTGTCGATCATTGGCTCGATCGCGTCATATGAGTATTTGTAACTAAATTCACGGTCGATACCTCAGTCAGCTACAACGAGGTGGAGCGACGTTTTTTCGAAGGTCCGTGAGGTAAGTACGTGAAATATTTGAATACCTGGATTAAAATGTTATTGTGCAAAAAATGGGTTATGAAACTACCTTGATTTTTGGAGCTATGCAAAATGGAAAAAATTACAGGAACAAAGGAAGAAGGGGTCCTGAATATAGTCCATTGATTTCACCTCCACGAAGTGACGAGGAGGGAATAATGCAGGTTTCTCCGTGGAGTGTTATTCAGTTAATAAGACAAGGATTCCTCTCACTGCAACCTCCACCCACTCCACCTCCAACTTCACTACCATCACCTGTGACTTCACACGTACCACCTCTGTCTCCACCACAGTTCAGTATGACAAACTCAATGAAGCTACCTTTATTCAAAGGCTTGGGAAATGAGGATGCAGACCAATTCTAGTTCATTATGAAAGCTTTATGGGAAGTTCAAGTCGTTATAGCTGATAACATCAAGAAGGAAACACTGGTTAGTGCTCTGCAGGACTACACGGTAACCTGGTACATCAAGTACTCTAATGATAACCTGAATGTTGGAGTGGCGGGCATCAAGACAACACTAAATAAAGAATTCAGTAGGCCTAAATCTAAGACATAGTTGATTGTGGGGTTCAAGGAAATCATGATGCAACCATGCGAGACACCTTGGGAATTAGATCAGAGGTTGAAGTGTAAAATCCATGAAGCTAACATGAACTTAACAGATGGACAACGTCATGAATGGTTTGTGGCTTCACACTTGCCTCACCGAGGGTTGCACTGTCACAATAGAAGATAGTGACTTAGGTAGAGGTCTTGGAGATTGCAATGAGATTGCATGAAACACTGATGCAAGATCGAAATTTGGTGGTTCAGTAGATCCATGCGTAGCTAAAATATCTTTGCCTAAAGATGCAAAGTTTGAAGCAGGATAGAACAGTTCAACCAGAGGTGCACGAAGAGGTATGGTGTCTAAAATGCAAGAGTCAGGGGCATGACAAAGACCATTGTTCGGTCTTTGCGAACAATATTATAGGATGAGGATTAGTGCCTTTGAGGTCGGAAGCTCGGGCAAGATCAAGCATGGGGCCTGCATTGTGGTGCACTATATGTCATGTCGCAGGAAAGCATGCCACAAATAACTGTCATTTGTTGTAGAATTTTAACAATAGTACAAAATGGCTAATTAATTACTAAAAAAATGACTAAAATTTGCATATAAATGACCATTTCTTAGTCGGTGACCAATAGTAGCTAATTTACAGTATCTTATAACGCAACCAACTTTTAGGCTTTTTTAGCTTAGTCCTCAATTACTTGTCCCAATTTTATCATCTAGTAGTATATTTAGTCATAAATTTGGTCATTAATTTAGTCATTGATTTAGTCATTAACTACAACAATTAATGAAAAAATATACTACTATATGATTACCCGTGAAAACCAATTAATGACCAAAATGTTGGTTGTGTTATAAGATACTGTAAATTAGCTAATAATAGTCATATATATGCAAATTTTAGTCATCCTTTGAAACCAATTAATGACCAAAGAAATATGATTAAATTTTAGTCGTGTTATAAGATACTATAAATTATGTACTAATAGTCATATATATGCAAAATTTAGTCATCATTTGTAATCACAAATTTATCATTTGCAGTAGTCATTTATCTTTTTTTGGTAGTTTCATATTTATTGTATAAACAACTCATTTAGTAGTTTCTATTCATTTCATTTACTTTCATTCATAATCATTATAAATGACTAATTTAGTCATATATTCATTTTATTTTTGTTCACCATTAATTAATATAAAATACTAATTTAGTAGCTTTAGATTGATTTTATGTGTTAATTATTATCAACATAAATTAATTAATATGATTTTGTGACTAAATTAAAAAAATGTCATACTATGCATGTTCATCTAATATGATAACACAAAGTTACATATGTTAATTACAAGACTAAATAATGTAAAGTGTAAATACAAATAATTTTGACCACAAATTTTGTTATATAAAATGTCAAGTATTACAATATGAGTTTCCAACTTAATATTGGTTGGACTACAATTTACACATGAATACATATTATTTCATCATTTCAAAACATTATCACTATGTTTCCAAGGCATTGGAAGTGAATTCACCAACTTCGACGACTTGACCATCAGTATCTATGTGTGTATCTTATGCAATATATTAGCTTTAAGGGTATCACTAGACCGATTCTCTTCTTTGTCTATCACTTTTCATTTGTCACTCTAGCGTTATTATTCTCCTTTTTCTTTAATTCCCGCATCTTAAAATCGATATTGAGTTCTTCTCCTAAAAATGAAAGAATATACAATGCGAAGTATAAGACATGAAAGGCGATGAATACTTGAATATAAACTAAAGTAGACTATAAAATATTTATACGACATATACCTCAACATCAGCAATGCCAATGCCATTTTCCCTCATAAAAGCAAGAAAATAGAACAAGTTTTCTTTAGTTCGGGATAGTGACCATTATGTGGCCATATGACCTGTATAAAAAAAAGGAAATAGAACATCACCATAGAAAATAACACCTTAGTAACTTAGTTATATTCAACCTTTAGAGAAATCTTAGGCACAATCATGTCAACTAAGTTGCATGTGAAAAAATTCAGGTTGTAGATACATTGTTAGAACAAATAATCTGAGGTGTGATGTTTAACCCTTGTCATTTTATTCGCAACAACATTTCATTCTCTAGTGCATGAACTTGGTCAAGTATATAGACAACCTATGCTCAAATAACAACATGAAAGTAAAAATTTTTTATAGCCATCAAAATATTTTAACACAACAAATAAATTGATTTCAATTAATATGGTGTAATACTAAACTCATCTTCAGGCTTTGGATGTTTTTTAAAAGGACATGATGCCAAGTACTTTCAATTTCATAGTTAAGAGAAAAATCAAAATTACAAGAAACATTCAAAATACAATCAAACAATAAAGAGATGATATCATGGAATGAGTATTACAATTATAAAAAAATTGTTTACCTATCCACCAATGTCTTGTCTAGCATTCCTAAAACATTTTCTTGCCCATAATAACCACGAGGTGAAAGAATCACAACATTAAAAACCATGGGAATCCCTACTAGAAGCTTTTCCAAAGTCGATGGCTCAGGTGCCAAAAGGATCTCCTACAACAAATCAATCATATCCAAGACATGCTCTTCATTGTCTCCCCACACTTTTTCCAATCCCATTTCATGTAGCCTTCCCAAACTAGAGTCAAGTAACAACCAAATGAAGGCATTCACATTTTTTTAATCTTTTATATCTATAAACTTTGAATCAAATTTGTTTTAGAAACATATTAATTCATATTTAAATAGGTCTTGTCATGAGAAGGTGTCAATCAAGTAGGACATCAGGAAAAACAACCTTAATGAGGTCCTCAAACAATTCATACAATATCAATATTTTTCTTGATGTGATACCTTGGGTAGAAAAAATAACATATCTACAAAAGAAAAATCCTTATATTACTTGTGTTCAAATTTTGTATATGGTGTATTTGTAGGTAGCTTTTTAAGATGTTCTTATGCCTTTACTGAAGCAAATTGTAGCTTGGTTAAACTATATATCCTTTCATTCAACGTCAATTTCTACAAGATAAATGTCACATTATTCTTTTCCATTTCTCAACATGCTACAAATGATAAATTGAAAGTCACATAAATATATAACCAAGAGCAAACCCTTTTTCTAACCAAAACAAACAAGCAATTAGTGCCTCTAATAAAACTTCATACCTCAAAAATTACTCTGCTACATGCATGGGCTAAAGATGAGATTATTTGAACTATTTCTAGGTCATACTTAAAGGGGTATTTTTGTGTTTACTGTGATGTCAATTTGGTGTTAAAACAATATATAAACCCAAGTTATTATCAGTGAAATTCAAATCTAATTAAAAAAAATAACATCATTGCAAGGTAGTGGAGAGAGAAACATCTTCATAATTAAGCTTCTTTATTTCAATTTGATTTGAATTGAGTTCGTATTTGAATATATAATTTTATCTAAGCAAGTGAACTAGAAATATGAGAATCAAAATGGCCCAAGCAATCCCATAACTTCCTCATGGTTATCCATACATATCTCCTAGCCTTGTTAAAATAATGTGCTTTAAATTATTCAAAGAGCAAAGTGAACTTCTTACAAAAAAAAAGTGTAGTCATCATTATATTAATTATGAGTCCCAAAAAGAAAGTTGTCAATTGGGTTTATCTTTGGTGGTTGTGAGGAATGATTTTTATTCTTCCCACCTAATTTCAATTTACATAAGTGACATGTTGAGCTCATAACAAGCATATTATAAAATGATAGGACACTTCTAATGAAATTGAACTTTCTGGAAGGCGCAATCCTTGAGGAGAATTGGCTCCTATCACATTTGAGGTATGGAATGTGATTGTAATTAATAATACTAAAAAGAAAATGACGATATCATGGTTCATATATAAATTGAAAATGTCATTCCTTCCATATCCAATTCTTTAAAAATAGCTTCCTTACCAATTTCATCCATCGGAAAGGCACCATAAATCTTGTCACATTTAGCTTTCAACCATGACTCAAACTCAAGAACCAGTGACATTTGATAGCTAGTATTATCCTAAAAAAGAACAATTAAAATCCACACAAGTAAATAATGACCCTATAAGACACATGCGCTTCAATAATTTTGGAGGATATTTTATTCAAATAAATTATATAGAATCTCTTTGTCGTTTATCAATCTTTGCTAATGTAGAAAACATGATTACAACTATTCATAAATCATATATTCCACCCCGGCCTCTCCTTTATAGGAAAATTTAGTTCCCCATAACTTCATTAAAGTGGGAGGTTAAGAGCTTAAATTTCTTTGAGGAGGCTATCATCAAAAGCATAGACTAGAAAGTTTTTAGTGATTCCATTGGATACAAAACTAATCAAACTTTGGGCTTAAGATCTAGTTTACCATACGCCCTCCTTTCTACTAAAAATCCAGTTTACCATAACTCCATCAAACTTTGGGCTTAAGATCATAAATTTCTTTAAGGAGGCTATCATTGGAATTATAGACTGGAAAATTTTGAGTCATGCCACTGCCTATGGATGAATCAACACTATGATGAATCTCAAAATGTAGGAGACATTTTAGAAGATATGAAAACAAGGAAATTTGTCCTTTACTAAGTTATTCAAGGTGCAATTTTCAATCATCAAAATGCATCTAACCTTGCCAATATGAGGCCTACTTGGCAATGTAACACAAAATAATTCATTTCAAAAAAGCACTTTAATATTCACCTACACATTACATAGTTCCTTCTTACACTCTCGATAAATATTCAAGAATTTTTTAATTTTGTTTTTTAATAAAAATATGAATTAATAACCAAGTGCACTACTCTAATAGTTGAATGCTTTGAGTTGCAGGTAAGAAATCTTGGGATAAATTCCTTAGGCTAGATACCTATGTTGTGTGCCTTAATATTCCTACTAGATCAAGAATCCTAATTAGCACCAATAGGTTTATGTTGGATACCATTTATTAAATGCAAGGAAGTACGTGGTGGTTTTCCTATGAGATCTTTCTTGGAAAAAATAAATAATGTGAATGAATAAACTAAAAATGTTTATATGGAAAGAGGGAAAGGTCCCACATGTGGCTATGATTTCCACACCAATGATCAAGTGCCAAACCAAGAGTTTTTGGTCACCTCCATGGCATCTCTAATAGATTCAAGATTTGAACATGAAAGCATTGGTGATCCTAGCCCTCATAATGAGGTCTCATGTTGGGTCCCTATAATAATAGTGATTACCCCATTAAATATTGTATTTTCATCCCTTATTAATATTGTTGTGCCCCTATTATCCCATATTGTTATTACTGTGCCCCATAAAATCCCTCTATTGTTATTTTTGTGGCTTTATATTATTATTGTTAGGTCGGCTGGGTTATATTGTGACTCCTTAGACTCTTATTTATCGAAAGGAGGTTTTGTCATTTGAATCATCCAAGAATTGTTCATTTATGTAATGTAAAGGAGGTTTCCCCCTTGAAGAGGCTGAATTTTAAGGTGTTGATCTATCTTTTCTATCATTTCTTGAGTTGGTTTCATAACATTTGGGATCAAAGCTTTGGATTCTAGGGTTTCGCTACTCCAAACAAGTCATCGTGGCATTTTTTCTATAACTTTTTTCTGCAATGTTTCAGAAGCTAAAAACTTAAACCCATTTGAGAGAAAATCGCGCTGAATCTTGGGTCCGGATTTCGGAGCTATTTGCACTATATTTGTGGAGCTATCATCTGAGGAAGTTTGGCTTCTTGTAGACTCCTGAATTTCATTCCAAATAGGTGACCTGGGGAAAATCGTCATAACATTCTCTCTGAGCATTTGATTGAAATTTCATAAGAAGGTACAGAAAGAGAACAGACTGTAGTTCTTGTATATATTTTACAGAGCCAAAGGTCAAAACAGTGACTCGTGGCACGTCGTACAAGTTCGCTCTACTGAACTAGTCTATAATCAGGTCACTATGGGATATTTTGTATAACTCTTCCTTGGAGAATCCAATTTGGATCAGATTGGTGGCATTGGAAAGAGGACACAGAGGTCTACTACAGATCACAATTTTAGAACTAGATGATCTGAAAGTATAGAGATACATTAGAGGCAATATCGAGCTCCTACAAAGTGAAAAACATGTGTAGATTCTTTTAAATTTTTGCTTAAGATTGGTTTGAAAATTTATTTTGAAGGAATTCAAAGGACATAGTACAACATTATTATCAGTAACAGATGCCCCGAGGAAAGAAAATGCAAATACCTAGTAAGCAACCTGAAAGCCCTAGCATGACTCATGAAGAAGAGGAAGAAATACTACATGATATATCAATTTATACAAGAACAAGTGCAACAAATGTCACGCTCACAAAAGCTAAAAAAAGCTAAGATAAATGGCATGGAAGCTAAGATGGATGATTTGAAGATAGATTTGAAGAGAGACATGGCGGATTTGAAGACAGATTTGAAGACAGACATGGAAGATTTGAAGACATATTTGACAAATTTTCTACAAGAAATACTTACTAATGGTGAAAAGGTTGTAAAGGAACCTCATGATGCGCACAAAAGAAATGTTAATCATGATTTCATAGACTCTAATTTGGGATCAAAGACCCACCATATTCAAAAAATTGATATGAGCAAGTTTGATGGCAAGGATCTCGCAACATGGATATTATAGATGGAGCAATTTTTCGATCTCAATAATGTGAAAAACACACAAAAGGTACATATTGCAACTTTATATTTGGAACCAAATCAATCTGTATGGTATCAATGGCTTTGCTCTCGTAAACAAATTATCACTTGGGCAATTGTTACGGAAGAATTGATGGCACATTATGAGGATACAAAAAGCAACACTTTTTTTAGCCAATTGATAAGTCTCAAACAAAAGGGTTCAATAATGGAGCACATTGAGGAGTTCCAAAAATTGAACATAAGGGTAAAAGATATTCCAGAGGAGCATAGGAATGATGTGTTCATAGGGTCTTTAAAGGATAATATCCAACATGATGTTCGCCTTTGGGAACCTGATTCATTAGAGAAGGCATTCAGGTTAGCAAGAAAAATGGAAAGCAAAATTATGGCAACCAGGGAGCATACCAGTCACAACTATATGGAAGTGTTGTTGCCCCTAGTCTTCCACAACCTATAAGGTTGACACCACAATTGGAAGAAAAAAGAGCAAAAGGGCTTTGTTACAGTTGTGATAGTAAATACACTAAAGGTCATAAGTGTGCTGAGAAGAAATTATTCTACATAGATTGTGAAGAGGAAGAAGAAAAGGAGCAAGAAGGTCAAAAGAAGAGGATATACTCCAGGAACAAAGCCTAGATGAAGAACAAATGAATCCGACCATATCTTGTAATGCATTGGCGGGAATTACCACTCCTCCAACCATCAAGATAGAAGGACAAATCAAGAAGAAAAAGGTAATAGTGTTGATTGATTCAGGAAGTACCCACAATTTTATTCATTGTAAGGTAGCAAACGAATTGAATTGCTTCCTATATCCAGCACCAGAGTGTCAAGTGATGATTGCAAATGGAGGAACAATAAATTGCTCTGGAAA
>APFE030423218.1:0-13736 GCA_000404065.3 Pinus taeda | reverse complement strand
AAAGATTATTGTAAGTGACAAAGATCCCATTTTTACTAGAAATTTTTGGATAGAATTATTTTCTTGTCTTGGTACTCAGTTAGCTCATAGCTCATCTTATCATCCTCAATCTGATGGACAAATTGAGATAGTAAACAAATGTTTGGAAGGACATCTTCATTGTTTTGTATCTGATAAACAAAAACAATGGCTCAAATGGTTGCCTCTGGCTGAATGGTGGTATAACACTTCCTTCCACACTACAACAAAAATGACCCCATTTATGGCACATTATGGATATCAACCACCATCCATCACATCATATTTAAGACAAAATTCTAAGGTTCAAGCAGTGGAACATCACATCGAGCATCAACAACAAGTTCTCCAACTCTTAAAGGATAACCTCATGTTGGTGTAGAATAGAATGAAACAACAAGCAAATCAACATCACAAAGTAAGAAGTTTTGATGTAGGTGACTAGGTATTCCTACGGCTACAACCATATAAACAAATGTCCCTCAAGCAGGCTAAGAAGGATAATAAATTATCACCAAAGTATTATGGTCCGTACAAGGTGTTGCAAAAGATTGGTACTATGGCATACAAATTGGAGTTTCCTGCAGCTTCTCGATTTCACCCAGTTTTCCATGTTTCATGTTTAAAGAAGGTTATAGGTGACAAGCTCCCAGTTCAAACAATATTGCTAGAACCTGACGAGGAAAGAAAAATTGTATTGGAACCAGAAGCAGTCACAGAAACAAGAACTCAACAGCTATGAAATTGATCAATTTCAGAGTATCTTATCAAGTGGAAGAACTTATCCGCTGAAGATTCCACATGGGAGGATGATAATTTTATACAAAAGAATCCAGAACTACTCAAGCGTTGAGGACAACACTTTTTGAAGGAGAGGGGCATGTTGGGTCCTTGTAATACTAGTGATTACCCCATTAATATTGTATTTTCATCCCTTATTAATATTATTGTGCCCCTATTATCCCCATATTGTTATTACTATGCCCCATAGAATCCCTCTATTGTTATTTTTGTGGTTTTATATTATTATTGTTAGGTCGGCTGGGTTATATTGTGACTCCTTAGACTCCTATATATAGAAAGGAGGTTTTGTCATTTGAATCATCCAAGAATTGTTCATTTATGTAATGTAAAGGAGGTTGCCCCCTCGAAGAGGCTGAATTCTAAGGCGTTGATCTATCTTTTCTATCTTTTCTTGAATTGGTTTCATAACATCTCATCACATCAAACGCATCCTAGACATAATAATGAGTTCTTTGTGAGGAAACTTTTAGAAGTATCGAATTAAAATCTTGCATCCATCCCTAAAGGAAACCCTAATGCAAAAGGCCTCTCTCTTTACAAATAAAAACATGACAATAAAGTTTATAGCACAATTTCCAAGCGATGGACTTCTTGAGCTCTCAAGAAGAATATCAACTTACAAAATTTACAGTTCAATAAATTTCTCCCCCTATGGCCAAACTTATATAGCCTCTTTATTGAAGGAAGACAAATATTTGATGTCTCATAATAGCCATGTTGAAAATTATCTGAGGGACACTACCTGGAGATAGTACTATACCCTTTTCCACTGTAATCCTTGTCAAATATACCATAGCTTTCAACTTTTCCCAATTATTATAACCTCTCCCAAGGCCCAGTTTAAATGAAAGATTATATGAGCCTGAAAGAAACAAGGCATCTCTAGCACTACACCTGCAAAGATATCCATTAGCTAGCACCATCAAAGAAACTCGATTATCTCTAATGACCTAATTTTTCTGACAGGTTTGGCCTTTGGATATGACTTAACATCATCAACATATTTAATTTTATGACACATTTCTAGCAATGAGAAAGACTTCCCTTCAAAGAGATTGAGATTCTTAATGATTCATACAAACTGAAGTAAGCACAGATGATTCTTTCCATTTGCACATACTTCTAAATAAGCTAAAAATTGTTTTCCCATACCTCTTTAATGAAGGATAAATCCATCAAAATGTACCATGTAGATTCAAAGGTGCCTTCCACTAGCAAGCTTCTCCTTGCTATTCTAAAAAACTTGTTGAATATCTAGTGTTGGTTGCATAGTCGCCGTTAGAAACAATTTTGGACCATATCAATGTATCTTTTTTCAGACTCAACCTCACAAAACTACTCTAAAATTATTGAATGAAGAGATTCCATTGCTCAAATTTATGTCTATCTAAATCCAGAAATCCCTCATTATTCCCACATTGCTGCCATAGTTAATTGTGACCTGGAACTGTCAGTAGCTCCATTTTCTAAGATTATAATATCTTGTTTCAACTTGCCTCAGATACTAAATCAAATATTCTAACATTTTGCTGGCCACTACATCCCACCAAAGGTTCTATACTCAAATCAAATACTTATCCAATTTCCAACACAATCAATTCTCTGCAATGGGGAATGCCAAGACTAGTGCTCTCCAAATGATAGAAGCATTACATAGGTTTGATTGGAAATTTTACCCAATCTTCTATGGAAAGTGAAATGATGTATTTGGTATGCACTACTTACTACTCAAGCCCTTCTAGTTTGGTCATCCTCCATAGGCTATTTGTTGCAAGGGTCTTTTCCTCTTTCTCCTCCATCCTTCCTATCATGTCTCATTTAAACCTATGATCTTACACACACACACACACACATACAAAGTTTAAACAAGGACTTCTATTAGTTTTCAGGAAACTATGATATACAACACAAAAGTAGATGATTGAATGTCGTCTCACTTAGAAATTTAGACCACCAACATTCATATATACCTGAAGAACTCCAAATGCATCAGAACATAACACATCTAATAATAGAGAGAATCCAATCATTCCGATTAGGTATGTACATTCATAAGTCTACTTATTTTTTCTTATCTTTATGTGGTCTTCCAGGTCCAATACCTTATTCATCACCTAGTGTAGTCTCACAATGCTACTTCAACGGGAAGATTATTAATCAAAGTTGATACTCTTAGGGGTTTCAGTTACAATAGACTCATCCCTTGCATAAAATGTGTCTGAAATTCAAAAGACACGATAATTTTATTCTCTTGTCCTCCTATATAGGCAATGTTAGGATATGGTAGGCGACTTCACATAGACACTATTCCAGCTACTACTACACATCATTCCCCAACCCACATGGCCCCAACTGTATCTAGAAGGAGACTTCCACCTAATATGAAAACCTTAATACCATTGGAAGCAACTTGGGTGATGGTTGTAGTTTGCTCTACTTTTCCCTTGAGGAAACAATGTTCACCTTTCACTATAAAGAGTCTTTGTTGAATTGCCACTATGTTTTTTTTATCATTGGATCTGGATGGGCAACTAGGTTACTTATTTCAGGGACTAGTTCTTATAATTGAATAATAAATATGACCTTATAGAGAGTAATCTTTAATGAAAATAACATGTGTGGAAGAAATAAGGGGGAAATGTTGATCCAACCACCACACATGATCCTCTGCCCCATCCATATTTTTGAGTTATCTATCTAAAGGCCACTACCTAATGATTATTTTCAGTTGATAACTATAAAACAACTGAAAGGATTTTGCATGATGGATGTAGTCTGCTGTATTTTTCCTACTTAATGAAATAATATATTGAAGAGTCTATACCAAAGGGCCTCTATATTCACGTTTCACATTGTCCAACTAAGCATGTTAGTTAATTGTTCACAAGCATTGGTTCCTCCAATAGAATAATATATATAAGCCCCAAGCAAAGGAATATTCAACGACAATAATGCTTGAGGAAGGATAAGGTGGTGATTTATATATAAAATTTTCCATCAACCCTTTAGTATTAACTCTTCAATGGATAGTTACCCTCACAATCTAAATCTATGGGGACAAGTTCTCTACGAAACTTTCTGCCATCAAAATGGTGTTGGACATCGATCTAGTAAGACTTAGGTACTGCTAAATTGATTTGAGGGAAATGCTAATAACGATCTTGGAAATTCATCTAACACAAATTAATGGATGGAACAATAGGGAGACTATAATTGGTTATGGATGTCTCTTCTTTAGTTTTCCCATGTATTATCATGGTCATGGCATGATGTAATCATGGGAAAAAATCCTTTTTATCCTCATAGGGTTGTGTTCTCCATCTAGTGTTCTTGGTAAGGGGTGTAAACACCCACTCTGTCTCTTCCATATATTAATATTTCCTTATGAATTCATGGAAGTGGAAGGATAAATTTCTTTCTCTACCATCGTTCAGTCCTTATAAATTCTTTACCCAGACATGATTCCTTCATTCACTAGTAAATAACCCTCCCAATTTTGTCTTTTTGTAATTTTCATCATGATAAACCCTCAAAGGATTATAAAATCAACATAATCCTCATCGTCTACACACAGTTTTCTTAATGAGACACTTTAAAGGGTGGAGACAATCGGTAGAGAATCCCATACATAATTAATCTATTTTTGTTAATATTTTGCAAAAGGACAAGCCCCTATCTATTCCTTTTAAAATTATGTTTTAACAACTCTCTTAGAAAGGATTTCTTGGGCTATGTTTCTATGAGTTGGTTCCATGTCATCAAATTTCAATTTATTTCTAGCTTGTTAGGTTTTCCTTTATGTAAAACTAGTCAATTGTAATTCTAGGACCATAAGAGAGTACTCCAGTCGATGGTTTCCCTTACATCATACATGTATGGGTCCTCAAGAACTATTATCCAAGCTTTGATATGTAATGGACAATTTAAAAAACGGCTAGAGTATTCATCATCAAATCCACACATAAAAAATTCCATGTAATTCCATGTAAGATTCAAGAAGAAAGGAGCTTAAAGCCATGAAACTGTGCACAAGGATCTACTATTGAATAATTCCAAAAAAAAAAATCCCACCTCAAATCCTCCATGTTAATGCTCCATGTTAATGATGACTCTTACCAATAACATTATATGTTGTTAGACATCTTATGTAATGTCAAGTACATTAGTATCTTATGTAATGTCAAGTACAATGGTATCGTATGTAATGTCAAGTACAACAATGCCATATTTATGCTTATTCGTAGATATGAATCATTTTTCCAAAAAAATAGCTTTGGGGAGAACCTCCCCATCTTATCCAGGATTTCCATATGAATGGTAGGTCAACTCCTAGCAGAAGATGTGGACAAGAGGCTTTCAGATCAACCAATAAGTTCTTACAAGTTACAGTTTTGAGTTGAGGCTTCATTCACTACCTAATCACATGGAAGTGAAACTGCACTAAGTATCTCTTTCAGTGGCATAGTAAATTTCGTTAGGAAAGAAGGAAGTTACAAAAAATAGTTTTCCAATGAATAACTTGCATAGGCTATAGTATTGGTGTTTTCATGGAAGAAGCATGAAGAAAAACAACTTGGGATTACATTAGTGCATGATTTTTTAATTTTTAATTTTATGCTAGGTTCAAAACTTAAATACAAATCCATGCTTATTATACCACTTCTCCATGGCTTTGCAGGTTCATGAACATAATGGATAGCCCATGCGTAGAAAAGTAGTTTAAAAAGAATAAAGATGACCTATGTGGCAAAGGATGATGCTACCATCTTGAAATGGATTTCCCTCATGATACAAAATGGCATTAGCAAAAAAGGAATGAAATGCATGGCATAAATGACATCAACATTAGGAGAGTACAAATTTCAATAGTACAAAGGCCTTTCAATATGGATATTCTGTTATATTTGATATGATCTTGGATGATGTCCTTGATGACATGTTGTAGTGAGAAAATATTTTTCCATACGGACATCTTGTCGTGCAGTTATTGACAAAATCCCGTAGCATGAAGGCCTTGTTGTACGAGCTGAAATTTTTGGTTTTCAATATAAGGTGATGAATTGTAGAATGGATAAATCATAACAACACATATGCTTTGTTGTATGGACTTGGTATGGATGCACTTCTTGAAATTATGAAGTCCTGTATGAACATCCTACTAGTTGTGATTCTTGTTGGAAATTGTGAAAATTTACACGAAAAATATCAAAGAATAGTTGTTAGTATTAAGATTTCATGATCCAAGCCAAAAAACAAGAAATGATAAAAGAAACATCAATACACTATTTGAAAATGCAACAAGTGACTAAAATGTATAGGGCTAGAATAGGTAAAATATCATCTCAGAGCACAAAACCAAAACCAAACCTTGATTATCCAAGATAATGCATAAGAAGACATAGAACAACAACCCAAAGAATTTTGGACAGAGAAGACTAAGGAGAGAAAGAGTTCAAGCACATAATTATACTTTCAAGGTCATAATTAATGTGATCACGTTCCCCAGAATATATTTGTAACAACATTGCATGCTATTGTTTATATACTCTGAATACATATTATAATAAATATAAAAAATAGTAAATAGAAAAAAGTAATGAAAAGAAAAATTAGAAGTCGTTTAAAATTTCTTACTTGTTCATTATCTTTAGAATCTGCAAATGAAGCTCCTACATATTCTAAATCTTGTAACTATGATATTTGTTGAGGAATTTATTGAACAAGTTGTGATTGAAGTGGAGACTACTAAAAGGACTATGAAGAATGACTTTTGGAATCAAGAAAAGGAAGTTGAACTTATGTTTGTCCAGGCTTAATGAAATTAGTCTGATGTTGATTATTTAGTCATTGAAATTGTTCATGTGAAGTGGTAGTGCAGTTGGAGGTGGAGGTAGAAGAGTGTGCAAGAAGGTTGTATAGATTGTGTGATAGGAGACATAGAAGTGAGCCTTTGTGATTGTTTCTTTTGTGAGAAAGGAATGCTTCTCGATGATGGTGTCACAAGTGACAGGAGTTCAAAGCTCATGGGATCAAAGCCAAGGGAAGAACCCACATTGGCATGATATCTTGGTGCCATTCCTAATAGCATTTTTGTACCTGATGACCTAAAGTCATTCACTTAAGTCAGAGGGTGACCTGCAGAATGAGTTAAATTGAATGAAGATGATAAGCCAGAACTTGAATTGTTGTGGCTAGGAACAAAAATTTGAAGTGTTCTCAACCTTGATTGTGAGGTTGGGCTATCATTTTGATGTGTTAGGTGAGGAGGTGGACCCATTACAGGTCAATGTCCTAATGCACCTTGACTACTTTGCAGCAAAGACAATGTCTCGATAGAAGTATCTATGATATTTTGAGACACAATACCTGATTGTAGGAGAGAAGATGGTTGGTGCTCTTTAGACTCCTACATTAAGAAAAATATAATTTTTTCACACATCCTTTATCTTTACATGCTAAGGAAATCACTCAAAAACCAAGAAGGAAAAAAACAAATAGGGAATATTTTTTCATCAAACTAATTATAGCAAAAAAGAAAAAAGGGAGAAAGGAAGCCTATCCTTTTATGAGGCCATCTCTCCTTACTCATCATATCTCTATCCATATGAGACAAGGGTCCATGCATCTGCCAATCACTATAAGGAAGAGCAGGTTCCAAACCCATTATTCTCTCTCTCTCTAAGGCTGACCACTTCTTTATGTCACTAGTAAAATAGTCATATTTCCTTGAATTATCACTTCCTATACCATGATTCTCGAATCTTGGGCTCATATCCTCTCAATGTATTCTTCTTCCTCTTAATTTCACAAGTTTCTAGACACCATTCTACTGCTTATTATATCAATTTCGTGAGGTAGTTGTACATGTGAAAGTAGTCCACATGATGATCTCTCACCCTTGTAATTTCCATAGGCATCAATTAGAGTACCATGTATTGGTTTATGCCTCCAATCATAGCCATTCCTTGAACCATATGCTTGTATTAGCATTGCCAAGTTTCTTGAGGCAATATCCATCACCTTTCCCACCCATTATCTTTCTCTGCTTTCATGTCATTCATCCTTCTAACAATCCTTAATGAGGAAGGAGTCCTTCCAACTCCCATTCTTGATCATGCCATAGGATCACTCTTGCCTCCAACACTTGATAGAGAAGGATCCCTTCGAATTCAAACTCTTTGTGGAGAGGAAACCCTTCCACCTCTGAATGTGGAGAGTAGAGGGGAAGGTTTTTGATCTCCCATCCTTGACAATGAGAGAGAGGCCTTCCAATTCTAATCCATAATGGAAAAACATTGAAATCATAATCATTATAGCTTGTAGTAGGCTTCTGTCCATATCCAAGTTCAAGAAAAGCATCTGCACTTTCCAATTGATGGGCCTTCTGGTAATAAGAAATAATAGTCAGTGGTAATGTAGAAATATATGAAACCTACAAGCCAAAATCAGTCCTACATGAATAAGATACAACATCCCACATGAGGCCATGATCTAATGGTGAGGGTAGGGCATGTGGGGCCACCAAACAAGATTTGACTATCCAAGAGCATGATTATAGAGGTTGGGACCACATACAAAGGAAATAGTACCTAAAAGAATTTGATAGAATATGGAACCCCCTATTGGAGCAACCTAGTCACACATATAGTTCAGAACAGTATGAGAATATGAAATTTCTTTTTGTAGGTTAGCTACATGGAAATTTGTGATTTTCCATTCAAGGAACTGGATACATTTAGGGGAGCGAGTCAATTACAAGAGGTTATATGAGAAGAACTAAGATGATGGTCTTCATCTGAACTGGGTCCCAGAGGATATGATTCAAATTGAGTCTCAGAAGAGTTGGGTACCACATCCAAAAACATGTGTGCTTGGTCCTACTGAGGAAGAAAACTCAAGAGGTGGAGACCAACACTCTTCTCATGAGAAGAGTGGTGAATCTATTCTTGAGAAACAGGTCTGGTACCAAACCATGGAATATGTTGAGAAACAACCTTACAACTAATCGTTAAATGGATATAGCTCATATCTAAATATAGTATATGTTTGAGAAGCTACAGTAATGTAGGGTATATTAGCATCCAAGACATTTGTGGCATATTAACCTATGGCGTTAAAGGTTTGACTTCATTTGTTAACCTACACATATTATTATAAGCTCTCTTTGGAGAGTTTGTATGGAGATTCAACTTCTTTGATGAATGAACATTTGATGTCAAATTTTAATGTTATCTGACTGTAAATAGCAGTAAATGAACTACTTATTAATACAATTTCTGAATTTTTTCATATGTTATGACCCACAACCTAATTTTATTTAACTGTTTTTGAGTAGTAAATTTGTTAGAACTTAGGAAAGATTATACTTCATACACTTCAAGAGTGTGTGTGTGTGTGTGTGTGTGTGTGTGTATATATATATATATATATATATATATACCACATCTTAACTCTCTCAGCCAATTTGAAGTCTTGTCTCCTCGCAACAACCTGATTGTACGTCCATCATATAATATGTTGTTATTAGTTATTATAACATAAATGTTGGATAGATTTCCTTTAAGCTCTTACCAAAAGTTAAATATTGAAGTCTCTGCCTCCTTTATGGCATACCTAGTGTTATTCTACATGGTGGGACCCATGTTATTTATCAATATGGTGAAGTTTCAACTCTTACAGGAAACATACCAAACTAAGAAGTTTAGTCTATCTTTGCAAATTCCCAATAAAAATGGAAAACTTCCATTGACTTGAATTTGTTTCACCCCATTTCACTCACCCTAAAACATGGGAGATGAAATACCTTATATCTATGTATCATGAGGCACTCTTACAGGCTTGGAAACTGTTGTTTTATTGTATTTCAAGTGGTATGGAAAAACACCTTTTTGCCAACTTCTATATGATATTATAGCTTTCTTAACCTTGAATTTATGGATATGCATAGTTTGGATCATTATGTTTATATGAGTCTCAACTAAGCAATTAAGTTAGTTTTTGCAAGGAAGGTTTGATTTTAAGCTTCTATATGATATTATAGGTTTCTCAACCTTGAATATATGGATATGAACATTTTGGATCATTTTTTTTATATGAGTGTCAACTAAGTAAAAACAAAAATTGGGAGAAAGGTTTTCTTTTAAGCTAGAAAAGTTCAGAGCTCAAATGTAACTCCGTGTGTATTAGGCACCCATGTTTTGGCCTTGGAATGGGAGGTCAGCACAACCTCCATAATAATTTTAAATGGGAGTGTTGCACGTGATTCCTCTAAATAAAAAACTCTCTATCTTTATATTTTTAAGGTGTTATAGTTTGGTTCATGTACATTGCTTAAAAAAATATTATTAATAACATACAAATTTGCTTTGTGTTTCGTTCTTCTTCATGCCAGGTTATAAATTAGAGACATATTGTTTGGCTTCTGCGAAATTGATTTCGTTAGTGTGTTTATGAGAAATCAAGCTTTTCGTTTTTTTGGTAGGTAAGCACCCATGGGGATTTGAACCAGTGACCTATCACAAGGGGTGCCTTAAGAGTGCACCCAATTCACCATCAATCCAATGCCTCATGGGCAGTAATCAAGCTTTTCATTTACACCATTCTTCTTATTTGAATGATTTGGTCTATTTTGAAGGAAAACCAAGAAAAGGGTAGGCAAGGCAGTTTTCTGTGGATTTGACTTTGATAAATAATGGTTGTTTATCTCTGGGATTGTTTTCCAAATTGGTTGCTTGATATTACTTATAACTGTATTGCATGCTAGGATGGCTAGGAAAACTACTTGTTTGGATTTTTTTTATGATTAGTGTAGTTGCTCTTATAAGTATATATAAACAGACACACACCAATGTTAAGGCATTATGCCTGAACTCGTAGTCTACTATTTATATAGTCTTTTCCACTATTAACAATTTTTGTTTCTATATTAAATTATAATTTAAGAATGAATTTGACTTGTCAATCAATATTGTTGATATGAAGAGTTAATCCAGATCTTAATACCTGTTGACCAATATTTTTTATTCTAACCAGAGGACATATTACATCAAGGCTTCCCATACCTCCAACATTGACTTTTGAATGCTTTTGAGTGTATTAATCACAAAATAATTGGTTTGTCATTGAGAGCAATTCTAATTCAGACAACTCAGCTATAATTGGTAGCAACTTAGCAACAAAAGTACTTGGTTGTTTTTATGGACCCTTATAGATTTTAAGATATAGAATGTTTTTAATAGGATAAAAAAAAGTTATTTTATTAGGTTCAAATCTTTTTGTGAAAGTTTGGCTCATTGTGATAAAATATAACTATTATAAAGTTTATCATCATGATTCTATCCTCACTAGTTTCATAACAAAACATTCATATGATACTGGAACAAGTTTAGATCACTAGAAAAATGATAAATCAAACATCCACAAGGTTTAGGTATCTTTATACCACTGAAAAAGATCCTCAAGATGTCATGAATCAGGGATGGATCACAGAGATGTCATGAATCAGGGATGGACCTTATCTGTGGCTTTCTGTAAAAGAGGTCAAAAGTCCCTTCAAGATTCCAATCACTCACTTTTAATAACTGAAGAGAAAAAAAATCATTAGGTCCAAACAAAGAAAAGATCCATGTTGTAAAAACAAGAGCAAAATGCCAAGAATGAACAATGCCATGATCAACACAATTAGAACAAAATAAAATTTTTATTTGAAATCTAAATAATGGTCATAACAATGGAATCAAAACAAGATATTTTTTGGACATCACAGCTACATCTAAAATTTCTTTTGTTTTCCCTAACCATGATCAACACGCTTAGAGAAAAATAAAAATTTTATTTGAAATCTAAATAATGGTCATAACAATGGAATCAAAACAACATATTTTTTGGACATCACTGTTACATCTAAAAGTTCTTTCGTTTTCCCTAAAAAGTAGAAGTACACTTTTTATTCAATAGACAACACAAGACCTTTGACTAATGTAGGAGTGGAAAGTCATAAGAACATATAATGAAATAAAAGTTGGCAAATTATCGAGTAACTCTGTAAAAAAAAATACATCTACCCTCCATGCAAGAGAGAAGTTTGATCAATAAATGGAACAATAATTGGATAATTCCTTTGAACATCTCACTCTCATCCATCATAGTTATATGGTCAACAGTTAGTCACGAAATCAACACTATTAAGCTCCCACTAATAGGAGAAACATAGGTGCATCTTGTCAGCAATACCATCTGAAGCTATATTACTCATAGATGTACCTACTGGACACCATATAAGTAGAGCAAATACAACCATAGGTTAGAATCAAGAAGATAGAACTCTTCAAACTACATCTCATAGTATTCCTAAAGGAACTTCAACATGGAACCTAAACTACAAGATGTTGCAACAACGATACCAGAAAAAAATATGACCTTAATAATAATGGGGTGAAACCTAATTTTACATGTTAACTCGGGGCTAATTAGATCATTAATAAAGGATAATGTAACCTTTTACCAAGGTTGTATCTATCCTTAGGTGTTGAAGTGACTAAGGTGGAAAGCATTGCAAACAATGAGGCCTAACATGCTAGAAGTTGAAATTTCACAAGTAATGTAGAGAATGTGGCATAATATGTTTTTTTTTGGTGTGAATTTCCCCATATATCTCTATGATTGATCAAGTTAAAAAAAACAGACAATTTTTCAAAACCACAAAATATTTCCAAGATAATTATCAGCCTCAACAAATGAATCCATCAACCCCATCATTATTAACCATGTAACTCAACGATATCGTTGAAACCAAAGAATTCTCAAGCCATTTCTACAGAAAATGCATTACCTGCTAGTAGTTTGTCAACCTTTCTACACCCAAAAGTAATTTGTATAATCACAAGGCCTTGAGGGTGTAGCTGATTGGTACTAGTGAAACCCATGGGGACCAATTTTGAGACTGCCAGAGACGACAATCAAATGAGTCCATACCACCGAAAAAATAAAAATTATGTTCCAATAAAAACAATTAAAAAGCATGCTAAGGTATAAAATTGACATGCCTGCTTCAGTAATCTTATCTGAGGCCCTTGATCTGAAAAGCTCATTCTCGAGGAATATACAACAACTTCTACCGTGCAATGCCGAACTTCTTTTGAGTTTTTTTAATATGAACCGCATATATCCCACAAGCCTAATACAAAAGAGCATCTAGAGATCAAATTCATTTCAAGGAGATTGCATTGCAGCGATCTTGGATTTTGAAAGGTTTTTGAAAATTGATACCTGGAATTTCTCAATGGGGTAGGGTTCATGCCGTTTCTCTACATTTTCATCTTCCTTGGGAATCTGTTGTTTCTTACATTTTCATAGTTGGAAATTATTAATTCCTACTTGTCCATGGTTGTAATTCCCCATTTGAGGAGTTTGTTCCTATATAATAGGGATTTAGTTTTCTCTAGTTTAGTGTGTGGTTGAGAGAATATCTCAACCACACTAGTGTATGTCCAAGATAGAATTCCTATCTTGAGACTATTAATTGTATAAATATCTTGTAATCTCCTCATTCATTAATTAATAGAGAATATTATTGATTGTGTTAATTTTATCTTGTGTTAATTCACCTTCAATTGGATCTGCAGGAGAGGCAGATCGAATCAATTTAGCTGTATTGGAAACGCCAAATTTGCAGATTGTGGATCTGTCCGAGGGCGGTAGATTGTGTCTTTGGAGGTTTTGTACATGCAATTCGTGTGATGATGATGGTGGATTTGACTATCATGACAAGTAGTCATTAAGGGGGGGAGTTGGAAATTATTAATTCCTACTTGTCCATGGTGGTAATTCCCCATTTGAGGAGTTTGTTCCTATATAATAGGGATTTAGTTTTCTCTAGTTTAGTGTGTGGTTGAGAGAATCTCTCAACCACACTA
>APFE030423211.1:0-28656 GCA_000404065.3 Pinus taeda | reverse complement strand
TTTCAAATTTTTTATTAATGGAGTGATTTTTCGAATTATTGGCCGGAGAATCCATGGTATGAACATTTTTATACCAACATTTCAAATCCAAAATGAGATCCATCATTAGGGTTAAGAATGATGATAAAAGAATTTGGGATTTGAAATGGTGGTATAAAAATTTTCATACTGTGGATTCTTTGGTCAATAATTCGAAAGATACAAACCACAGATCTCTTAAATCCAAAATGTAGTGATTGTCGTGTATTTGCATTCTCCAAATTAATAATAAATTAGTCTAGCTATATTTTTTCATACTTTGAGTAAGGGTTTCATATTTGGAACCATGCAAATATTTGAGTAAATGTCTCTACCATCAATGTTCTTTTCTTTGAATTAAAAGTGTTCAAGAAAATGTTTTCATGCACACTGTTTGCGAGAATGTAAGAAAGAGAATTTTGAGAATTATTGCAAGATTCATTCACATGTTTTTGTTAGTGAAATTAAGGGACAAGATCATGTAATTTAACATAATTAAACCTTACAATCTCTTGGAAACAACATAAATATGAATTTTTGGATCGAAATGAGTATTATAGTAGCAACAATGCATAAGGATGGCTCATAAATTCATTGGATTGTTAGTGTGTCTATGAGAGTAAGAGGGGAGGTAATCCATATATGCATCTACACGCCATGTGATGTAATAAAAAGAATAAGGCATGTCCCACTAGAAGGTGGATCCAATGATTTTAAGACCCTAGGACAATTTTTGATATGTGATTGTACCTTAAGGGAAAATTTAAGCCATTTATATTGATCTTTTGATTTGATTTCAATCTATTTATAGCAAATAAAAGAATCCATGAATGAGAATATCACTACTAGTGAACCATTAATGATCTGGTCAATCAATGGGGTTGGATAGTTATATTTTGGTAATTCCCTATTGAGTTCCTTTCGATGACAAAAACATGAACTGTACCCTTTTTTTGTGACAAGAATGATGTTGGAAACCTATTCAATTAAGGAAAATAGACATATGAACTAAGATTTAAGTAATTTTTCAACGCCTTCCTTAAGGATATCAACTTTGTGAGGGTTTATTGGGTGAAGTCCTTTCTTGAGTAGATTATTTCTTTCATGCATATGTCTATCAATGATACATAAATCTTCATATGTACAAGTGAATACATATTAGAACTATATGAAAAGAGTAATATAGGTAGAAATATCATTTTGAGTGAAATTCACTACAATCATGATGTTTTCTATGATCCCGGGTTTACAAAAAATATCAATGGGTATGATTTGAGAGATACTCAATACATTTTCTTTATGTAACACATCATGTTGCATTATAGGATGATGCACCCAATTAGAATTTGAATATTCATTCCAACTAGTATATTTCAATATCTACTCTACACATATTACGAAATAATATTTTGATGTTGATAATATATAAAATATTTCAATGTGAACCTTAAATAAAACAATTATATATATATTCTTTCGTAAATATGTAAAGAAATTCATCTTAGCAAAAATGATGTACAAAATTTACACAACCATAATAATGTTAGTCTTCTGGTGGAACTAGGTTTGAGACCATCTTCTCACCATGGGAAACCAATAGGTCATTGCTTGAAATCTAGGGTCAAAGAAATATCTATTCATGGGAAAATCCAAAGTTACTAGCATACATAATTGGTGATTGTAATACAAAAAATAGCGTGTGAGAATTTTCCTTAGGGCTAAGAATACAATCCATTCAAAAAGATGCTTCAAACATTTTTCTTTTCTTTAGAAGTTGTTGAGCCATCAAGTGTGCTATGAGGCCAGAATTGTGCTAGTGCATATTTTGTCTCCTCCTCAATGGTAAGACAACCATAAGAACTCAAAGCTTGCTATGGTTGTGCCTTGTTAGCTGCTCCACTCACTTGACATTTCAATTGCATATAATCAATAATGATCGAAGAGGAAGTGCCCAGGGGAAGCGGGTGAGATTGAAAGGGAGTTTATACCATCTTGGGAGCTAGTGTGGGAATGGTAGAGTGAGAGAGGAGAGAAAGAGATTTCTAAGAAGTGGATAAGGCCCTGTAGAGATTCGCAGAGACTATAAATTCTTAGAATTAACAACCTTCCTTATGGAAGCTTCATTGGCTTGTTGTTGCTTCTATAACTGTTTGGCTAGTAAAATTTTAAGGCCCAATGCCAACCACCTACTTTCCATAATTCATCAGCTTCCACGGAGGACACGTTGTGTGGTATGATTTCATTAATATTTGGAATGAAGACATTAGAATTTTTAATCAAAATCTACAACATGGGAATGATGATCACGACCACATCCATTGCCTCCATTGCTTACACATCTACTCTCCTGAACCATAGTAGCATGTGGGAGAATGAGGAGGAGGAATTTAGAATCATTGAGGGAATTGTCGCTTTTCTTTTGGAAGGAAATAAGAGTATGATAGGGTGAGTGACGAATCATGAAAAATTTGGGAGACAAAAGAGCCAAAGAATTTTTTAGACATATATAATGTTTTCCATCGCCAAGTAAGTGAATGAGGCATTAGTGTTTAGTACAAGGAGGTCACACAGAGGATATGGAGCAGTCGATTAGGCATCATGAAATCGATGGATTAGCATACAGAGTGGGGATATTGAAGTCGGATGAGAGCCACTTTCCATGTGAATGCATGGTGATGATAAATGCATTTAAGAGAACCATCAATTGCCACCCAAATTAGCAGGAATTTTATATCAACTTAACATTTATAAAGAGAAGAAAAATTGAATTTAAAATGTTTTTTCCTTTGTTAATTTTTTTTTTCCACTTAGTAATATCAAGGAGATGTTAAATTTCTTTAATACTTAATAAAATTTCATAGAAGATATTTAGAAAATATTCATGGCAAGAAGAAATTTAGTGTAGACAATAAATAAATAAAGTGAAGGATATTTTTCATTTAATTAATTTGTGCTTTCTAATTCAATGACATCATGGAGATCTATAATTCCTTCAATATTTCATATGAATTAGAATTTAAAATACATTAACAATCAGGGAAGATTGGAAAGTATGCGTTTTGTATATAAAACAATTGAAAATATTATAATGAAGGATTAAAAAATTTTAACGCTGTCTATCTCAAAATGAAGGAGGTGTAATGTTTTCCTTATCTATCTTGGAGTTGACATATGGCACGAATGTTTGTGTCTGTGTGTCTATGTTGTAGTAGTATAGATAAAATATCCAAATTTCAAGCTATAATATATATATATAATATTATTGTAAATGAAATTAAAATTATGATTAAAACATTTTAATGGTGCGTAACTCAAAATGAAAGAGATATCCAATTCTTTTTTCATTTAGTTTGGAGTTGACCCATGGAAAGAATATATATATATATAGATAGATATAGACTTAATTTTTATATGTATTATAAAATTAGGATAACATGAAGGTTAAAGTTTACCTTGATGAGTGTGGCCAAACATGGGGGATTGATGGGGGAAGGGGCCATAGACAAGTTGCATAGGACACCCAAAATATTCTACACACATGTGAATGAGATTATTGCCTGAACTATTGTTTTTTTAGAAGTTGATTTTTCTAGGTATCGGAGTTTTGGAAGGTGGTAGGGGAATGTTGACTATGCATAGACCACTAACCTAGGCATGCTCATTCAAGTGGCTTCTTTATAAAGAAAGGACAATGCAAGCTAGAGGGACTTGTGATTTGGTCACTATGGTGTGCTAAATTTCATGGTTTGACACCTCAGTGAGCTTAAGGGAGGTGAACTATCCTTTGGATTGTGAGACATGGCGAGGACAAGAGAACTACTAAATTTTCTTGCTACAGGAGTTAAATAGGGTGGTTTTATTCTCTTCCTTGTTTAGTAAGAAATATCACGCTGCCTCTAGGCCCTAGGAGTTCCTTTGTAAATGGAATTTTGGATGTGGTGGTCCTTTGTTCTTTTTGGGTTCCCTCATCTTTATGCTTTCAATAATTTGTCATGGTCCCTATTGCCTTTAGTGGTATTTATTGCACGTATCTATTGAGAAATTTTCTTAGGGTTGAGAGATGTAGTTTGAGGTCTCGGGCTCACTACCTCTGTCCTTGGTTTCTTGGGGTACTCTATTCAAGACGAAGTATTGTAATCATGGGGGTGCTTCTTTAGTGATAACTGTGGAAGAATATGTAATTTTTGACAATTTTTATCTTCTTGAGTTTTGAAGCGGGATTTGATTACCAAGCTACAACATTTGGGTGGTTGAATTAAATTGGTCTTTGTGTTTTGGATTATATAGTGGAATTCTTAAATGAAGGAGGCATTTCGTGCAAGGTGGGTGACCTCATGAAGTCTTGGTTGGCCATTGCAGGTGCGTAGGAGAAGTGGAGGGTGATGGGGGTGTTGAGGCTATTCATGAGGGTGAATAAGCTCATGAATATGTTTCATAACCTAGCCATGTGGAAGCACCATCATCTTTAGAATTTTTATATAGGAAGTTACAGAGTCTTATCGCACTGCTGGTGGAGCTACAGAAACAGAGAGATGATGACTTGAATGAGGCGATAACATTCATGATTGACTAAAAACATAATAAACAGGAAATTATGGACAAGACGAATTCACTTATAATGAGCCAAATATTGACTAATAAGTGATTAGATCATATTGAGGGTTAGATTGACCACCTAGAGATTCATGTTTATGGGGCCCCTAAAGCCCCAAACTTTTATGATTCTAGATAGGAAGTCTCACCCCCTCATAATATTTGACAGAAATTCTTTTCATATGTATTCTATGTGTGTTTTGGATGCTTTGTGCATTTATTCTAAGGATACAATGTAAATTTTAGCACTTTGATATCACCTTTTGTATATTTCTCCTAGTTAATAAATTTGGTTTGAATGAGGTTAAGGAGAAGCATACCTCAAAAAAATTGTTGCTACGTTTCAAAGAACTAATAGAATCAATTTGATCAAAAACAAAAATATGAACGGTAAATTTCGAGTCTGGGTTATGACCATAGCTTTAAAAAGGTGTTTAGAATCATGTGTTTCATATGTCACCTCGTCATAGATTTCCATTCTAAATCATAGGTTGCTCCTTGTTGGAGTTAGATTTCGGATGTTTTGTTAAAATTATAAATACTTGGAGCTTTTAGTGATTAAAAAATGACAAAGTGAATTTGAATATCATTTACGACACTCTATACTACTTTATTTTGTCACATTTTTAAATACTTTATTCAATTTTTTTTACCCTCAATATTGCTTACTATTTTATATGAATTTTATGGCTTCTCATTTTTGTCTTGTGGAACCACTTCTTGTTACTTTAAAGAATTTATGAAAATGTTCCAATTCACATCATAGAAGTAGTGATATTGGATTATTCCACAACACATTTAACATATTAATCTATTATAACATTTATGATAAATAAATTGTCATATTCCATGTCTTGGTCCATTCCTTGGGAAAATAGTGTCACATCCATATTTTTCCAAGTGAATTATAATCATATCATTTAGATGTCCATGATAGTACTTATTCACAGTACATGTCAATTGAATAAAAGATTATACTCTCCATATAAATTTGCATTTTACTTATATCTTATGATTGTGGATACTATTCTTCTTCAATCTAATCATTTATTATACTCTCCATATAGATTTACATTTACTTCTCAATTTAATAATAATTTTGTTTTTAATATTGCAAAAAATAGATTTATTTTAATAATTATATTTGAGGTAATTTTTAATGTTATCTTATTCAAAATTTAATTATAAACCAAAAAAATCAAATTTTAAATTATTAAATTTATATAACATGAATTTAATTTTCTTTTTAACACTAAATTTATGAAACAACAAAAAAATATTTTAATATCATATCTAATATTTTAGACATTTTTATTGTTTTACATTTAAATCCATCATAATCTATTAATTCCATCTCCAAATTCCTAAGTACTTTTTTTTGGCATTTAATTCTATAATTATTAATATATAATTTTAAATAGTCAATGAATTTTTCTTTGTTTATTTTAAACATATACCATGCTTTTTTCTATCTTTTATTTCTTTATTTTATTGTTTTTTAAGATTCTATTATAATGGTATACCTTTTAAATATAAGATTTTATTTAATTGGAAATTTTTTATTTTTAAATTTATTTAAATAGTTTAAATAAAACAAATAATTATAACCAAGTCAATAGTACTTTTTCATTTTACTTACACTAAATACACAAATATATTTAGTGAAATTTTCAAAGGAACTCATAAAGGCACTAAGATGTGAGGTAAGGGTTAATGAGTGCTCCATATTATAACGTACAAGCCATCAAAGGTATGTTCATGCCAAGACATCATGACCAAAAACTACCCTACATCACCCTTAGAAGAGGAAAAGGGCTTATGTAGAACTAACAAGGTCAACTATTGGCACTCAAATGTGATGTACAAGCCCTATCTTGTAATATTAGGGATGACCATCATCATCTCTTAGGTGGTGATGAGCCTCTTTATTGGTTAACTTTATGGACCTTCATACACCTCCAAGCTTATTTAAATCAACTCTTCTCATAATTCCTTACATATTTTCATTATATTTGTCTTAATGAGATGAGTAAAAGTGATATGTTATGTCTAGTGGACTAATGTGTATTGATTCCAGGCTTTTGAGAGCAAATCATGGAAATTTTGGCTAATTAACGACACAAATTCGAATGGCACAAGGAGGAGATATTATAGGAGATAGATCCTCCTCATTTAATCCTCACGCATTCCAATATCTCTCCATCAAATCACACTAGCTTGGAGTTGCAAGAAACTGAGTCATGAAGATTAGAAGGCAGTCAAGCTAGTGACGGTTAAACAACCAGTTCATCTTGAGTTTGGGAGCCAAGCCTCCCTAGATTTAAGGAAGTCGTTGCAGACTTTAGTTGTATAAATAAAGATGCCTAGAGCGTCATTAGGATTCAGATTTTTTATGTAAAATAATTAGGAATTTTCAAGCTAAAGACTCGTGGAAGACATTGTTGTGTAACTTTCTGATATGATAATGAGAATGAGAATTTCCTTGATCCAACACTAAGTTGACTCAGATGGCTAAAACTCTTGGATTAGGGTTCAACCCTAGCAGCAAAGGTTCCTCTTCTTGTATTTGTAGGATTTATTTATTTCATAGATCAATGGTTGAATTGTTTTTAGCATTACTTCATTGCATGTAGTTGTGGATTTGATTAGTTTGCTTCCATTTGTGCATTGATTTAGTAGTAGCTTAGGAAGACAAAGGAATATCAAAAAGCTGATAGTAGGTAGCTTTGGCCTCACTCCTCCCTTTAGGGACCATGGTTTGAGAAAAGAAATCCTATGTAGCCCCAAAAAGACAAAATTCTGATTTCGTGTGGAATTTAGGATTTTCTGCTACTTAGTCCAGTAATTTACCAGTTTTCAAGAATAGGATTTAATTGACACTTCTGATATCTTCAACCTTGCATTAGATGTCATAAAGGTTTCACACTATTCTGCAAGTTTTTCCATGCATGAAATAAGCAACTAGATAATGAAATTATGTTTTCTTAGTTGACTGAAAATCTTTCTTGTTTGACATGATTCATGGATAAATGCCAATGGTTGATGTAGTGTAGGAGTTTCAACAATGTAGAGAGATATCATGACTAGCAATCTCATCCTAACCTCATCCATCCATGATTATCACTTTTTCCACTAATCCCTCATCAAATTCATCATTACATAAGAACACTTCTCCAACTTTAATTGAGCAAATCTACCCATCTCACAAACTTTGTTTTGAGCTTAGAAGGAGTCCTAGCCACTCCCTTGCCTCATTTCTCTCACCATTCACCTTCCCTAAGACCTACACCACCTTCCAAATCCCTCCTCTTTCTCTCGGTCGGATCCTGTAGGAATACAGGGGATCAATAGTAGCACTAGGACATCCTGTAGGAGGCATTAGGACATCCTCTACGATGACCTATAGTGGCCTTTTCTGATGCCGAATTGTGGAAAGAGCACCAAGGAAGATAGGAGAAGACACCTACTTGCCTCCTAAGCCATCTGACCATTCACCATCATCCCTAATCCACTCGCCACATCACTAAGAGGATTTAGCATTCACATTTTCACACAAAAAGGACAAAAAGGAAAAAAGACTTATTGTGCTCATTTACATTCGCAATAGTAGAATGCTTGGTTATTTCGGATTGCATGCCTAGGAAAATAGGATTGCACACATGTCAACTTAGCCATCTTTTAAAGCAAAGCCTCTTAGCAGTAGTTAGATGAATGGTGTGTTTAAGAATCTGATATTAGTTTTTCCTTAGTACGGTAGACAAGATTTTAGTTAGTGTAAATTTCCCTTTTCCTCATTGGTAATCATGGTTCTTCTGAATCAATAGAAGGTTGGTTTTAGAAACCATAATGGTCTTACGCCAGCATAGCAGTGACAGAGAGCATACTGATCACATCTTCTTGTTTATACAACATTGTCACTTCCAAGTTTGCATGAACCCTAGGTTGATAAGGTAAAGTTGGTAGCCCGAGGAGTTGCAACATTCTTGCTACAATACTAGTGCTCGTCACCTTTTGGCGTTGTTTCCATGGAGGTATCTTAGTAAGATGTGATTTATGCTTTCTTTCTTACATTTCTTATCTATGACATTGTACTATTAGCTTCATTTATGAACAAGTAATTGTAACTCAATTTTCTTTCGTTTCCATTCTGTAAGTGAGATTTCATTCAAGCTATTAGTTTCCATTCAGTTTGTGATTTCAATTCTACAGTTAGTCTCAAATCTTGAAAAAAAACATAAAACTAAGAAAAAGAACTTCTTTCATTCCTCGTAGGAATAGGGATAACTTAGGGATATTTCTGCCAAATACCCCCACCACTTCAAACATCCAACCTTCCCTCTTCTTCAGTAGTTGTGCATTGGAGGACCCCTTAGGCAAACAACCAGATATTTTTGAAGAGTCTATAGGAAGAGAAGAAGAAGGAGAGCCCATTCCAACTAACCTAATGGCTGAAAATAGTAATGACATAGGAGACAGAGAAAGAATTGAGGGTTCTTTTCCACAAATTCATTCAAGACAACCATCAATTTCCACCTAAATTAGGGGGAATTTTATATCAACTTAACATTTATAAAGAGAAAAAAATTGTCTTTAAAATATTTTTTCCTTTGTTAAACTTTTTTTTTCCACTTAGTAATTTCAAGGAGATGTGAAATTTCTTTAATACTTAATAAAATTTCATACCAGACATTTATAAAATATCAATGGCAAGAAGAAATTTAGTGTAAACAATAAATGAATAGAGTGAAGGATATTTCTCATTTAATTATTGTGCTTTCTAATTCAATGACATCATGGAGATGTACAATTCCTTCAATATTTGATATGAATTAGAATTTAAAATACATTAACAAAAAGGGAAGATTGGAAAGTATGTATTTTGTATGTAAAAGAATTGAAAAAATTATAAAGAATGATTCAAAATTTTTAACGGTGCCTATCTCCGAATGACGGAGATGTGTAATTTTTTCCTTATTTATCTTGGAGTCGACATACGACACGAATGTGTGTGTCTATGTGTCTATGTTGTAGTAGTATAGATAAATATCCATATTTCAACTATATATATATATATAATTGTTTCCAGGATATCACGAGCTCTGCGATTGCAAGCCTTGGTTCTCCCCAGGCCAACACTATGGATCCTCATGAGAAGGAATAGTCAGAGTGGAAGGAATTTGGAGGCCGTGGGGCTCCATTATGGGACCCGAATCCACACAAGTTGTTTTGACCCGATCTCCCATTCACTCATCCCCAAATGATATTCAACGGCTATTATAGAGACTGGGGTTCCTTATGGAACAACTACCTTGATGCATGGACTCCCTCGCAAAAAATGAAGGTAGAGGGATGGACGGGAAAGGAAAGAGTTTTAGGAACAAAAACTTATACCACTGACACACTACAAACCGGAGCTTCGCCAGAGTTATACCCTGGCTGTCGATCTGTCACCCATAAGATAAAAGCAAGAAATGAAGTTATATGGCCAAAGGTCGAACTGCGCAGGAATGGATCTTGACTATGTGGCCTGCTGCGCCCCTTTATTCACAAAGGAAGGTAGGGTCTGGCGCCAATGGATGGAAGCTAAGAGCTACAATAGATCCAGCCAAAGGTGACATGATCCCAGAGGGCCATACATTCTTGCGAAAAGTAGATATTCTAGAGATAGTGGTTGGGACTATGAAAAACATCCTCCACAAACTTGATATAGAGAAACCAAGGCAAAAACTGAATACAAAACACAGTGGTGCATTTAGGTTTACAGAGAAAAAGCCAGATCTAATAGATCGGGACCTCAACAAGGTCTTTCCACTCTACATGGACGAATATCTGATACAAATCTTCATCAAAATGATATGGGGTAGAAACTACTGCATGTAGCTCAACAAGGGGACAAGTATTCATGAGTTAAAGAAGGAAATCTAGATCCAACTTGGAACCCCAACAAAACACCAAAATCTGAGGCCGCTACATTGTGGAACAAAAACTGGAATCTCCAACGCTTCAAGTGTCTTAGCCAGAGGTAACTGCTCTACACATAGATCTATCCAAGAATGTTGTTATCTGTAGATTTAACAACTTTTGGCCAAAATTTGATGCTCTGCATAAATGGATCTTCTCCTTAGGTTCATCTGACTGTGAAATTTACCTGCGCCCAAAAGGATTTTCTGTAGTTAGATTCGACACAGAACGGAAACGTGGTAGTATCATTAATCAGGGACCTTGGTTTTGGGGAAATGCTCGCCTCTTCACCACCCCCTGGTTCCTTAATTTTGATTTCAATACTATGAAAGTGTCAACAATTCCTGTTTGGGTTGGGCTTTATAACCTCCCTCTACAATTTTGGCATCACAAAGTTTTAATAGCCATTTGGAATTCCTTGCGGAAATTCCTAATAATGGATGAAGATAGAGCTATTAGGGGAATTTTCACATTCACTAGAATAAGTGTACAAGTGGACTCGATTCAGGGGCTACCTGATCACATCACATCGACCTTCAACATTACTTTATGGAAACAACTGTTGAACTACGAGAATACATCATTCAGATGCCAAGGGTGTATGTAAACAAGGCATCTCCAATATGCCCACCCACTAGCTAGAAAGGACCCCAAGGGGAATATGAAACAAAAAAAAAGGCCAAAGGGTGGTAGCGTACCGACCCGCTGGAAGAAGAGGACATGCAAACAAAACCTATAGGGAATCTTTTGGAATTTGACACACAAAAGGGATAAAAATATACATAGGAAGAGAACACCCCAAAATCTTAGTTAGAGCCATACAACACGAAACAACAAGAACCCCAACAGGAAGTAAGTGACATTAAACGAACTCATGGATCGGAAGGATTAGAATCTGACAAAGAGCATCCAATGAACACATCGGAAAACTAGCTAGCTATTATTGCACCCTCTCCCAACTTTGGAGGTTGGCGAAGAGTGGAGAAGAAGAAGGGCCGAAAAGTATAGGCTTGTTGGAATTTATTTTTTTCTCTTTAGTAATCCTTTTTTCCTATTATTACAGGAACAACCATCTGCATATGCTTCAAGCATCTACAAAATGTAATTTTTTCATATGAATAAAATTACGACTTTTTCTATGAGAAAAGAATATATACTTTTAGATATATATAATTAAAATAACATGAAGGTTAATGTTTACCTTGATGAGTGTGGCCAAACCTAGGGGATTGATTGGGCCACGGGCCATAGACAAGTTGCATAGGAACCAAAAGCTTCTACAAACAGGTGAGTGAGATTATTGCATGAACGATTGTTTCTTCTCAGAAGCTGATTTTTCTAGATATCGGAGTTTGGGAAGGTGGTAGGGGAATGTTGACTATGCATAGACCGCTAACCTATGCATGCTCATTCGAGTGGTTTCTTTGCTCACTATGGTGTGCTAACTTGCATGGTTTGGCACCTCAGTGAGCTGAAGGGTGGTGAACTATGCTTTGGATGGTGAGACATGGGGAGGAGAAGAGAACTACTAAATTTTCTTGCTGTAGGAGTTAAAATGGGGTCGTTTTATTCTCTTCCTTGTTTAGTAAGAAATATGGCTATGCCTATAGGCCCTAGGAGTTCCTTTGTAAATGGAATTTTGGATGTGGTGGTTGTCTGTTCTTTTTGGGTTTCCTCATATTCATGCTTTCAAGAATTTTCCATGGTCCCTGTTGTCTTTAGTGGTATTTGTTTCACGTATCTATCGCCAAATTTTCTTAGGCTTGAGAGATGTAGTTTGAGGTCCGAGGCTCACTACCTTTGTCCTTGGTTTCTTGGGGTACTCTATTCAAGAGGAAGTATTGTAATCATGGGGGTGCTTCTTTCGTGATAATTGTGGAAGAATATGCAATTTTTCACAATTTTTATCTTCTTGAGTTTTGAAGCGAGATTTGATTACCAAGATACAACATTTGGGTGGTTGAATTAAACTATTCTTTGTGTTCTATATTATATAGTGGAATTCGTAGATGAAGGGGGGCATGTTGTGCGAGTTGGGTGATCTCACGAAGCCCTAGTTGGCCATTGCAGGCACATAGCAGAAGTGGAGGCTGATGAGCGTGTTGAGGCTATTTATGATCTCGAAGTGGCTCATGAACATGTTTCATCACCTAGCCATGTGGAAGCACCGCCATATTTAGAATGTTTGTATAGGCAGTGGTAAAGTATTATCGCACTACTGATGGAGCTAGGGAAATAGAGAGATGATGACTCGAATGAGGTGATAACATTCATGATTGAATGATAACATAACAAACAAGAAATTCTGGACAAGATGACTTTACTTATAACGAGCCAAATATTGACTAATAAGTGACTAGATCATATTGAGGGTCAGATTGACCACCTAGAGATTCATGTTTATGGGGTCCCTAGACCCCCAAACATTTTTAATTCTAGATAGGAACTGATACACCCTCATAATATTTGACGAATGTTCTTTTCATATGTATTCTATGTGGGTTTTGGATGCTTTGTGCATTTATTTTAAGGACACAATGTAAATTTTGGCACATTGGTATCACCTTTTGTATCTTTCTCCTAGTTAATAAATTTGGTTGGAATGAGGTTAGGGCAGAAGCATACCTTAAAAAAATTGTTGATGTATTTCAAAGAACTAATAGAATCTATTTGATCGAAAACAAAAATATGAAGGGTAAATTTCCAGTCTGGATTATAACCATAGCTTTAAAAAGTTGGTTAGATTCATGTGTTTCACATATCATCTCATCATAGATTTCCATTCAAAATATTTTGTTGCTCCTTGTTGGAGTTACATTTCAGATGTTTTGATAAAATTATAAATAGTTGGAGCCTTTAGTGATTAAAGAATGACAAAGTGAATTTGAATATCATTTACAACACTCTATACTACTTTATTTTGTCACATTTTGCAATACTTTATTCGAATTTTTTTAACCTCAATGTTGCTTACTATTTTGTATGAATTTTATGGCTACTAATTTTTGTCTTGTGAAATCACTTTAAAGAATTTATGAAAATGTTCCAATTCACATCATATAAGTAGTGATATTGGAATATTCCACAACACATATAATATATTAATATATTATAACATTTATGATAAAAAAAAAAAATCATATTCCATGTCTTGGTCGATTCCTCAGGAAAATAGTGTCACACCCATAGTTTTCCAATTGATTTATAACCATATCATTTAAATTTCCATGATAGTACTTATTCACAGTACATGTCAATTGAATAAGTGATTATACTGTCGATATAAATTTTCATTTTATTTATACCTTATTGATTCTGGATATTATTCTTCTTCAATCTAATAATTTATTATACACTCCATATAGATTTACATTTACTTCTCAACTGAATAATCATTTTGTTTTTAATATTTCAAAAAATAGATTTATTTTAATAATTAGATTTCAAATCATTTTTAACGTTATCTTATTCAAAATTTAATTAAAAACCAAAAAAATCGAATTTTAAATTTTTAAATTTATATAACATGACTTTAATTTTCTTTTTAACACTAGATTTATGAAACAACAAAATACTATTTTAATATCATATCTAATATTTTAGGGTTTTTTTGTCGTTTTACATTTAAATCCATCATAATTTATTAATTCCATCTCTAAATTCCTAAGTACTTTTTTTTGGCATTTAATTCTATAATTATTAATATATATTTTTCAAGAATCAATGGATTTATGAGCATGTCATCATATTGTTTCTATTTATTTATTTTAAACATATACCATGCTCTTTTCTATCTTTTTTTTTGAGATTTTATTATAATTTTATAGCTTTTACATATACAATTTTATTTAATTGCAACTTTTTTATCTTTAATTTTTAAATAGTTTAAATAGAACAAATAATTATAACAAAGTCAATAGTAATTTTTCATTTTAATTACACTAAATACACACATATATTTAGTTAAATTTTCAAATGGACTCAAAAAGGCATCAGGATGTGAGGTTAGGGCTAATGAGTGCTCCATATTATCACGTACAATCCATCATAGGTATCTTCATTCCAAGACATCATGACCAAAAAGTGCCCTACATCACCCTTAGAAGAGGAAAAAGGCTTAGATGGAATTAACTACCTCAAGTGTTGGAACTCGAATGTGTTGTACAAGCCCTATATTGTAATATTAAGGATGACCATAATCTTCTATTAGGTGGTGATGAGCCTCAACATTGGGGAACTTTATGGACCTTCATACACCTCCAAGCTTATTTAAATAAACTCTTATCATAATTCCTTACATATTCTGATTATCTTTTGCTTAATGAGATGCATAAAAATAAAATACTAGATAAATATTGGATTATCTAAAAAGCCAAGAAGCTTCTTTCATGCCAGAAAGTGAAGTGGAAATTAAATTTTTGTCTTTAAACTATTAGGTATATAAAAAAAAGTAATGATAATTTCATAAAATATGTGGAATACCCAAAGAATAAACAAAGCCATATATGATTCCTAATATCCTATGTTTCTCAAGTAAACATAATAAAAAAAAAAACCGCTTCTTATTCAATAAACAATGTTAGCTTTAACCCAATACTTTTTAAATCAATGATAATTAGATGAAGCGAGTCCTTCCTAAACAAATGCCTCATTAGACAATAAAACAAGAACTACAAGTGTTTAAGAGACTAACAATTTTTTTAAACAAAATAAACACAAAATTTTAAAATTTAGCCTTTCTAGCAGAAGTATAATTTCATTAAAGGAATGTCGTGGTTTCCATGATAATAGATCCCCTACAGTGACCACATAGGAAGCTAGAGCATAGGTCATTTTTCCATACAACTAACCAAGTAGAACATATTTCCCTTTCCTAATACATATTTTGAAATAAAATACAAGATAAATAGTGGATTATCTAAAAAGTGAAGAAGCTTCGGTCATGCCAGAAACTTAATTGGAAATTAAATAGTTTTAACTAAATCATTAGATATATAAAAAAGTAATAATAATTGCAAAAAATATGTGTAATACCCAAAAATAAACAAACTCATATATGATTCCTAATATCCTATGTTTCTCGAGTAAACATAAACAAAGAACATAAGGCTTCTTATTCAGGAAACCACATTAATTATAACCCGGCCCTTTTTAAATCAATGATAATTAGATGAAACTAGTCATTCACAAAAAAATGGATCACTAAACAATAGAACAAGAACTATAAATGTTTAAGTGAATAACAATTTTTTTAAACAAAATAAAAAGAAAATTTTGAACTTGAAAAACGCTTCAAATTCTTGGGCAAGATATCAGATCTAAAGGTTAAAGATATTTCATGTACTTGAATGAGTATATGTGTACATAGAGGAAAGCTTCCTAAATGACTTACCCATCATTTAATAGTAGGATATTAGGTATGTGAAGAGATATGTTCTGGATTCATGAGACTCTATCTTTCATTTCCAACAGTGGAGAAGAGATTGATAATTTAATATTTAATTCAAGACATGAACCTTAAATTAAATTGCATATCTCCACCACCAAATCCAAATCCTCCTCCTCCTTCTGCTCCACCTCCACCTCCTCCACCTCCTCCAACTCCACAACCTTGACCTCCACCACCTACTCCACCTCCACAACCTTGACCTCCACCCCCTCCTCCTCCTCCTCCACCTCGTAGACCACCTCCTCCTCGTCCACCACCACCACCTCCTCCTCCTCCTCCTCTGCCTCAAAATCCTCCTCTACTACCTACTCTTCCACCACCTCCCTTCCTTCCACCTCCACCTCTAGCTGGTCTACCACCTTCACCTATGCCTCCTCCTACCCCTCCTCTACCTCCTCCTCCTCAACCTCCACCTCCACCTCCACCTCCTCGACCACCTCCTCCTCATCCTCCGCTTCCTTCTCATCCTTCTCCTCCTCCACCACTTACTCTTCATTTACCTCCACCTCCTCCACCACCTCTACCTATGCCTTTCTCTCCTCCTCTAACTCCACCTCTACCTCCTCTTCCTCCTTAACCTCAACTTCCACCTCCACCTCCTCCTCCTACTCCTTCACCTCCACCTACATATCCATCTCGTCCTCCTCCTCCACCACCTCTACCTCCACCTCCACCTCCACCACCTCCACCTCCACCTTCTCCACCACCTCCATAACCTCAACATCCACCTCGGCCCACACCACCTCCATCCCGCCCACTACCACCACCACCACCTCCTCCTCCTCCTTCTGCTCCTCCACCAGTTTCTCACTCCCCTATTTTTTTAACTTTTAACTAAAGATAACCCTTATGAAATTTAATATCAAGGTTGTTGTCAAGTACCACACATATTAACTATGTCTAGGATGAAATTCTTCTCCACCTCCTCCACCTCCACCTCCTCCTCCTCCTCCTCATCCTCCTCCATCTCCACCTCCACCTCCTCCACCACCACCACCCCTCCTCCACCTAAACCTACAACCCCTCCCCAACCTCCTCCACCTCAACCATCCCCTTCATGAAATTTACCTCCACCCCCTCCTCATTCACCTCCACCTCCTCCACCTCAAACATCCCCTTCATAACATCAACCTCCACCACCTCCTCGTTCACCTCCACCTCCACCACCATCACCTCCTCATCCTCCTATGTTTCCTCCTCATCCTCCTCCACCACTTTCTCTTCCTCCACCTCCACCTCCACCAACTCAACCTCCTCCACCTCCACCACCTCAACCTCCAACTTGTCATCCTCCTCCTCCTTTACCACCTCCTCCAACTCTGCATCCTCTAACTCTACCTCCACCTCCACCTCCACCTCCACCTCTAAACCCACTTGCACATCCTCCTCAACCACCTCCACCTCCACCACCTCCTCCTCCTCCTCCTACTCCTCCACCTCCACCTTCACCTCCACCTCCATCTCCACCTCCTTCTGCACCAGCACCACCTCCAACACCTCCTTCTCACCAGCACCTCCACCTCCACCTCCACCTAACCTTCCACCCCCTCCCTCCAATCCACCAACCTCAACCTCCACCACCTTTCCGTCCACCTCCCACCATCCCCTCCACAACCTCAACCTCCACCCTCCTCCTCTCCCTCCTCTCCTCCTCCTCCACTCCTCTCGCCTCATCGTCAACAACCTCCACCATCCCCTCCACAACCTCGACCTCCACCCCTCCTCCTCCTCTCCTCTTCCTCTTCCCTCCTCATCGAAACCACCTCCTCTATCTTAAACAACCACCTCATCCTCCACCACCATCTCTATCTTAACCACCACCTCCACTTTCACCTCCTCCTCCTCATCCTACTCCTCCTCTGCCTCTGGTTCCGCAACCTCCTCCACCACCAACACCTCATGCTGCTCCTCTTCCTCATCCACCACCACTTGCTCCTCCACCTCCTCTTCCTCCACCTCATCCTTCTCCTCCTCTACCTCCTATGAAAACTTAAAAAAGAAGAAGAAAATATTAAAATTTCATATCATTCCATTCTCTTTATTTATTATACTTATTGATTCATTATTTACCATGGTGATTCAGATATCAATATATACATGATAATGTAAAAAATAATATGTAAAAAAAATTATAATATAAATAAGTAATTATGATAACAACAATTTAATTAATAAAAATTTGTAAAATTCATATAAATAGTATGAAGCGGGGTTGAAAGAGATCGCAAAGATATCAATGTTTATGTACTTAATATCCAAAAGTATTTAAAGTCAATAAATTAATTATACAAAATCTTTAAGAAATAAAATAAACAACAATCACAGTTACCATAAACATAAATTCTGGAAACTCGTAAATATAAGTATGACACAAACACAAAGCACAAGAAAACTTTAGAAAACCTCGCATATCTGATCTGAAATGGAACTAGAAATGTGTTGCTCGTTATTGGCCCAAATCAGATTACGGTAGCCGAAACACCAGGTTACAAAAACAGCAGTATTGTTGCCATGTATGGGACAGTGCATTTTATGCATCACCGACGTCTTTCCGAATAGAATAGTTAGTCAAATGGAAGGAAGATAAAACAAATGGGCCGAAACTTGATTTGAAAAAGGATTTTGTGGCATTGGTGGATTGCTTTCAATTTGCCTACCCTTCAGATTTGGGTGATATTAGATTTCGCTGAACTTGATCCCCTGGTCAGAAATAGAAATAGAAACAGAAACCGAAACCGAAACAATCTCTTAGTCCGTAGGGGATTTTTTTCTCTATACAGTCAAATTGCGAAAATCTGGGCTGCATAGGTGGAGGAAGGATTCGATATCTTGCGGACTTCACTGGAAACTGGACGATTTAGGCGAAGATGGAAGTTTATCTGCTCCGAAGATGAGATGAGATGAGGTCCAAACATTGTCGTTGTTTTACATGCAGGTCCACCATACAGCTAGTGCAGTTTCCTTAAAATCTATCGAAAATGGAAATGAAGGATGATTCGAATTCGTCTCAAGAACTCAATGGATTTTACACTAATTCTGGAAGCCGAACCTAAGGGAGACCCTCAAAATTTTGGATGTCATTTTTCTTGCAACCAACCAACACAAATTTGAAAGCCAAGATAGAACTGAAACCTAGATCGAGCGTGATAAACTAATTATCAAAATCAACTAAACTAAGGTGAAGGTGAGGGAGGTTAAACTAGTTAAAGAAAATGAAATAGAGACTTTATGAGAAACAACAAATTACATTAAAACACAGAGGAGTACCTGAAACCAATTTGGAATAGTCAAAGAAAATAGCACAAGGAGAAGGAGGATTTGCGTAGCAGCAGCAATATATAGATATAAAGGGACAGAGCGTATATCTAAATCAATAACCGAATCAAGAAACAACAGAGGATCTTGTGGAACAGTTCCATACCAAATCCACTGTGCTCGATCGATTGGATGTAGCAGAGGATCTTCTGGAACAGAAAGAGAATTCATCAAAATTGCATCCAACAGAGGATCCTGTAATAGAGGATCCTATAGAATGGAATAGACTAGAGGTCCAGATCCATTTTCATCTTCTTCTGTCAACATACAAATTCTGGACATTAAATTTTACGTATAGAGACTCTCCACAAAGACACAAGAACCAGATACCCAAATGGAGGCTCTTTCCAGAAAACATATCACAAACTAAGTTTCTTTTTCATTTAACATAAAGCAGATAAATGATATAACTGATTCTTTGTACCTCTTCGGCTTTCTTTGTTTTTTTTACAGATTAGCGGATATTTCGGCTTTCTTTCGCTTTTTACAGATCAACGGATATAATTTACACAACACCGCTTTCAGTCCGGTTTTTTACAGATTACCGGATATTTCGGCTTTCTTTGGCTTTTTACAGATCAACGGATAAAATTTAGACAACATCCCTTTCAGTCCAGCTTCTCAGGCGTTTCCGACAAACTCATGCATCATAGTTATTTCGATTTCAGGGAGTTCTCCCACTCCCACTCCCACTTCTTCCAAACGAAAACATTTTCAGTCAACTCATCTTTTATTATAAACCAATTAAGCCCACTCATCTTTTATTATAAACTAATTAATTAACTCTAAGTCGAAAAAATTAGGTAATAGTAAACTTCCCTCGTATTTGAATTTCCATTCTTTTGGATTTTAATTTCTTGGATTTTTTTTTTAAATCATTATTTCCATTATATGTAATTTTTTAACTACTAGTTAATTAACTCTAACTCAAAAAAATTAGGTAATGGTAAACTTCCCTTGTTTGAATTTCTATTATTTTGGATTTTAATTTCCATTATTTTGGATTTTTTTTTTTAATTATTATTTCCATTATATGTAATTCTTCCACTACTTAAGACGAAATTGAAATGACATTTCAATTAAAATTTATAATAAATAATAAGTAAATAAACAAAATATTTTAATGTTTATAATAACTAACATAATTTTATTTCAGTTTGAGAAATATAAAATAATTAGAAAAAAATATTGTTGTCTTTTTTCTTTTTAATATTGGGATGATTTGTAATTCATTTATTTAAAATTATCTAAATACCAAAATTGGATAAAATATTTGAATATTCATACCAACTAATATCTTTCAATATCTACTCTATATACATATTTAGACACAGATACAACAAAACAAATATTATGATGTTGATAATATAAAAATTATTTCAATGTGAACCTTAAATAAAATAATTTTATATATTTTTTGTAAGAATGTCAAGAACTTCATCGTAGCAAAAATGATGTACAAAATTTACACAACCATAATAATGTGGGTTCTTCTAGTGGAACTAGGTTTCGGACCATCGTGCCACCATCTAGAAACCAATAGGTCATTTCTCAAGCTAGGGTCAAAGAAATATCTATTGATGGACAAATCCAAAGTTAGTAGCATACATAATTGGTTATCGTAATACCAAAAAATCCTCTGAGGATTTTCCCTGGGGCTAATAATACAAGTCATTCAAAAAGACATTTCAAACATTTTTCTTTCCTTTGGAGGTTGTTGAGCCATCAAGTGTGCTATTGGGCCACAATTGTGCTAGTGCATCTTTTGGCTCCTCCTGAATGATAAGACAACCATAAGAACTCAAAGTTTTCTATGGTTGTGCCTTATTAACTACTCCACTCACTTGACATTTCAGTTGCATATCATCAATCATGTGACTTAGTTAGCGATGAATCCACAGTAAAAACCATTTTTCGTCAACGTTTCAAATCTCAACCAGGATCCATCATCAAGACTTCTTGAATGCTTGATAGTAGAAGAGCTTAATTGAGGGATTAAATAGTAATGAGGAGAATAGAATTTGGTTTTGGGATGAGATGAATATTGGCCTTGTTTCAATAATATTAATTTTTTTTGATTAATTATGGATGAGTTAATTAATTGATTTAAATTATTATTATAATTAAGTTTAGTTAACTACTTTTAATATTAATAATAACTAATTAATTTTAATTTTAATATAATAATCTTTATTATAAACATTTAGTGATTATTATACTAATACTACATATAAATATTTGAATTTTAATATATGTTAGTATAATATAATATTATTAATTATAAAATAGTATGTGAAATAATCATTATTAGTATAAATTGGTATTTAATGAATAATAATCTTTAGTATATTGTATTAATATTTAATATATAATATATATAATATATGTTAGTATAATATTTATTATTAATATATATTGGTGTTTAATCAATAGAAATATTAATGTATTGTATATTAAAAATCAATATTAATAATTGATAATTGATAATTAATAATTAGTTAATAATAAATAATTAATAATAATAATGGATAATTCAAGTCAAGACCTAATAATTAATATTAATAACTAAAATAGTAATCATAATAATTAATAATTAATAAATAATTAATAATTAATAATAGTAGTTGATAATTCATCTAAGTGTTTAATTTTTATAAATAAATAGCTTAACTAATAAATATTTCTATTTTGACGAATAATTACTAATTTATTAATAGCTTTTAATTAATACATCATAATAATGATTTATAATAATAGTTAATGATAAGGTAATAGCTATTCTCATAATTACTAATGTAAATATTGTAATTAACTACTAGTTATTATTATTATTATCATAATTAAATTATTATAGCAATGCTACTAACTACTAAATATTAGAAAGGGAGAGGGAAATCTACCACTAAATGTTAGGCTTAAGATGTACTGTTTACCTCAATTTCTCTAATTAGGGAAGCCAACTTCAACTAATCTCCATACCATTGTCTTTTCTTAGATTATGTGGATGTTTCATAATTTCAAGAGCTTCTCTAATCTTTTGTCTATGATGTCGTTCTTCCCTTGTAACAATTGAGGCGCTTTCCAAATAGACATGGTACTTTTTTTTTAGGAGTGTTCTGCCAAGGCTGAGGTACGAGACCTTTCATTCCTAATATCAGCTCCATGTTCCTTGAGTCTTGTATGCAGGGAGCATTAAAACTTGATAAAAGTTGCTTGCGTTATGCGTCTTCCTGGCATGAATTTCCTTGTTATACGCAGTACCTTTATCCAGATCCATTGATCTAACTTTCACTCTGTCTGATGATGAAGAACAACGACTTAGAATGTTCTCATCTGTGTTTATTCTCATGGAGCCTGGTCCTTCTGTGTTTGTTGAATTTTGAATGGCATTGTTCAGTTTTTCACATTTAAATAAATTGGAAAATTTCTTGGGTTATCTTTTATGAGCAATGTGTCCTTGTTTAATGGCTTTCAGAGCAGCCCTGGCATTAATAATAGACCAGAGATCTTTGTTGATATTGCTGGTTAGTTTTAGGTGCTGAGAACGCTGAGCATCCAATATTACCCAAAGAAGCCCTAACCCTCTTAATTTATGCCTAAAATAGAGAAATGCTTAGTTAAAAAAAAGCCTTGCTATTAAATTTCTTATGTAGTCTATGATTAATTTGTGTAAATGGGGAAATGAGATTATTGTCACGACAATTCTTAAGAAATTGCAGGTCTGCAACTCTTCTTTCTATCTTCACTCTAATTTTTTCGAGTAAAATGATTTCACTCCATGTATCCCCTCCGTATGGGGAAATGGTTATAGATCTAAGACTTGTGGTTAATATCTTTTGACTTAGTTACCAGAGAATCCATAGTAAAAACCATTCTTCGTCAACATTTCAAATCCCAACCAGGATCCGTCATCAAGACTTCTTGAATGCTTGATAGTATAAGAGATTAATTGAGGGATTTAATAGTAATGAGGAGAGTAGAATTTGGTTTTGGGATGAGATGAATGTCGACCTTGCTTCAATAATATTAATTTTCGATTAGTTATTTTCGATTAATTATTGATGAGTTAATTAATTGATTTTAAATTATTAGAAATTATTATTATGTTAATTATTATTATAATTAAGTTTAATTAATTTTTTTTATTTTTTAATAATTAATTATTTAATTTATTATTAATAATATTTTATTATAAATATTTAGTGTATTTACTAATACTACAATAAGGATTTGATTTAATATTAAGTATTTGTTTTAATATATGTAGTATAATATATATTATTAATTATAATAGTATGTGAAATTAATCATTATTAGTATAAATTGGTATTTAATGAATAGTAATCTTTAGTATATTGTATTAATATTTAATATTTAAAATATATAATATATGTTAGTATAGTATTTATTATAAAATAGTATGTGAAATATTTATTAATAATATATATTGGTATTTAATGAATAGTAATATTAGTATATTGATATTTAAAATTACTTAAAATAATAATTAATAATTAATAATTAATAATTAATAATAATAATGGATAATTCAAGTGAAGACTTGATAATTAATAATAATAACTAAAATAGTAATCATAATAATTAATAATTGATAATTCATGTCAAGTGTTTAATCTTTATAAATAAATAGCTTAAATAATTAATATATTTTATTTTTATGAATAGTTTAACTAATTAATAGATTTATTAATATCTTTTAATTAATACATCATAATAATGATTTATAATAATAGTTAATGATAAGGTAATAACTATTATCATAATTACTAATGTAAATATTGTAATTAAGTACTAGTTATTATTATTATTATCATAATTAAATTATTATAGCAATGCTATTAACTACCAAATATTAGAAAGGGAGAGGAAAATCTACCACTAAATGTTAGGCTTAAGATGTACTATTCACCTTAATTTCTCCGATTAGGGAAGCCAACTTCCACTAATCTCCATACCATTGTCTCTGTTTAGATTATGCGGCTGTTTCATAATTTCAAGAGCTTCTCTAATCTTTCGTCTATGATGTTGTTCTTCCCTTGTAACAATTGAGGCGCTTTCCAAATAGACATGGTGCTTTGTTTTTTAGGAGTGTTCTGCCAAGGCTGAGGTACGAGACCTTTCATTCCTAATATCAGCTCCATGTTCCTTGAGTCTTGTATGCAAGGAGCATTAAAACTTGATAAAAGCTGCTTGCGTTATGCGTCTTCCTGGCATGAATTTCCTTGTTATGCACAGTACCTTTATCCAAATCCATTGTTCTAACTTTCACTCTGTTTGATGATGAAGAACAACGACTTAGAATGTTCTCATCTGCTTTTATTCTCATGGAGCCTGATCCTTCTGGGTTTGTCGAATTTTCAATGGCAATGTTTAGTTTTTCACATTTAAATAAATTGGACAATTTCTTGTATTATCTTTTCTAAGCAATGTGTCCTTCATTAATGGCTTTCAGAGTAGCCCTGGCATCAATAACAGACTAGAGATCTTTTTTGATGTTTCTTGCTAGTTTTAGGTGTGCCGAGAACGCTAAGGATCCAAGATTATCCAAAGAAGGCCTAACCCTCTTAATTTCTGCCCGAATTATAGAAATGCTTAGTTGAAAAAATGCCTTGCTATTAAATTTGTTATGTAGTCTATGATTAATTTATGCAAATGGAGGAATGATATTATTATATTAAAATTAAAATTAATTAATTATTAATAATATTAAAAATAATTAATTAAACTTAATGATAATAATAATTAACATAATAATAATTTATAATAATTTAAAATCAATTAAATAACTCATCAAAAATTAATCAAAAATTAATAGTATTGAAACAAGGCCAACATTCATCTCATCCCAAAACCAAATTCTACTCTACTCATTACTATTTAGTCCCTCAATTAAGCTCTTCTACTATCAAGCATTCAAGAAGTCCCAATGATGTATCCTAGTTGGGATTTGAAACATTAATGAAAAATGGTTTTTTACTATGGATTCTGCAGTGAATAAGTCAAAAGGTATAAACCACAGGTGTCTTAAATCCAGAAACATCAATCATGATCGGAGGGGAAGGGCCTATGTGAGGCGGGTGAGATTGAAAGGGAGTCTATGCCATCTTGGGAGCTAGTGCGGGAATGGGAGAATGGGATAGGAGAGAAGGAGATGTCAAAGGAGTGGATAAGGTCCTATAGAGGTTCGTGGAGACTATGAATTCATTAGAATTAACAACCTTCTTTATGGAAGCTTATTTGAATTATTGTTGCTTCCATAGCTGTCTGGCTAGTAAACGTTTGAGGCCCAATACCCACCACCTAGATTCCTTAATTCATCAGCTTCCATGTAGGATACATTGTGTGGTATGCTTTCATGAATATTTGGAATGAAGACATTAGATTTATTCATCAAAATCTACAACATGGGGATGACGCTCACGATCACATCCATCACCTCCATTACTTACACATCGACTCTCCTGAACCATAGTAGTAGGTGGGAGAATGAGGAGGAGGAATTTAGAATCACGAGGGAATTGTAGCTTTTCTTCTGAAAGGAAATAAGAGTATGATAGGCTGAGTGATGAATCATCAATGAGTTCAGTGACAAAAGAAATAAGAAATATTTAGACAGACATAATATTTTCCATCGCCAAGTAAGTGAATGAGGCATTAAAGTTAAGTACAAAGAGATTTTACGGAGGATATGGAGCAGTGGATTAGACATCATGAAAATTGATGGATTAGCATACTGACTCGACATATTAAAGTTGGATGAGAGCCATTTTCTGTGTGAATGCATGGTGATGATAAATTCATTCAAGAAAACCATAAATTTCCACCCAAATTTGGGGGAACTTTATACCAACATAACATTTATATTATAAAGAGAAAAAAATTGAATATAAAATATTTTTTCCTTTGTTAACTTTTTTTTTCCGCTCAGTAATATCAAGGAGACGTTAAATTTCTTTAATACTTAATGAAATTTCATACCAAACATTTAGAAAATATTGATGGGAAGAAGAAATTGAGTCTAAATAATAAATAAATAAAGTGAAGGATATTTCTCATTTAATTAATTTGTTCTTTCTAATTCAATGACAACACAAAGATGTATAATTCTCTCAATATTTGATATGAATTAGAATTTAAAATAAATTAACAAAAAGGCAATATTGGCAAGTATGTATTTTGTATATAAAAGAATTGAAAAAATTATAACAAATGATTCAAAAGTTTTAACGTTGTCTATGTCAAAATGAAGGTGATGTGTAATTTTTTCCTTATTTATCTTGGAGTTGACATATGGCACGAATGTTTGTGTCGATGTGTCTATGTCTTAGTAGTGTAGATAGATATCCAAATTTCAACTATCTATATATTATATTGGTGAACGAAAAAAAATATTATGATTAAAACATTTTAGTGGTACGTGGCTAAAAATGAAAGAGATATCCAGTTCTTTTTTCATTTAGTTTGGAGGTGATGTATTGAAAGAATTAACTTAGAATATTAATTTACAAGTAATTATTTCAAACATTTTGGTAAGTTAATAAACTTAAATGAAAAATAATTAACATGTGATTAATTAAATTATATATATCTATATATCTATATATATATTATAAAGTTAAGATAACATGAAGGTTAAAGTTTACCTTGATGAGTGTGGCCAAACATGGTGGATCAATGGGGGCAGGGGCCACAGGCAAGTTGCATAAGACACCCAAAAGATTCTAGAGACATGTAAATGAGATTATTGCCTGAATGATTGTTTTTTTCAAAAGCTGATTTTTCTAGATACGGGAGTTTGGGAATGTGGTAGGGAAATGTTAACTATGCATAGACCGCTAACCTATACATGCTGATTCGAGTGGTTTCTTTAGAGTGAAAGGATAATACGAGCTGGAGGGGCTTGTGCTTTGGCCACTATGGTGTCCTAACTTGCACAGTTTTTTACCTCATTGAGCTGAATGGTGGTCAACTATCCTTTGGATGGTGAGACGTGGTGCAGACAAGAGAACTACTAAATTTTCTTGATGTAGGAGTTAAATTGGGGTGGTTTTCTTATATTCCTTGTTTCGTAAGAAATATGGTTCTGCCTCTAGGCCTTAAGAGTTCCTTTGTAAATGGAATTTTTGATGTGGTAGTCATCTGTTCTTTTTGGGTTTCCTCATCTTTATGCTTTCAAGAATTTTTCATGGTCCCTGTCATGATTCACCTTTAGTGGTATTTGTTGCACGTATCTATCACCAAATTTTCTTGGGGTTGAGAGATGTAGTTTGAGGTCTTGGGCTCACTGCCTCTTTCCTTGGTTTCTTGGGGTACTCTACTCAAGAGGAAATATTGTAATCATGGGGGTGCTTCTTTAGTGATAATTGTGGAAGAATATGTAATTTCTTACAACATTTATCTTGTTGAGCTTTGAAGTTGGATTTGATTACCAAGCTACAATATTTTAGTGGTTGAATTAAATTGTTCTTTCTGTTTTGGACTATATAGTGGAATTCTTAGATGAAGGGGGCATTTCATGTGAGGTGGGTGACCTCACAAAGTCCTCGTTGGCCATTGTAGGTGAGTAGGAGAAGTGGAGGGTGATGGGGTTGTTGAGGTTATTTATGAGGGTGAATTGGTCCAGGAATATGTTTCATCACCTAGCCATGTGGAAGCACCACCATCTTTATAATGTTTATATAGGAAATTGCAGAGTCTTCCCGCATTGCTGGTGGAGCTCATGAAGTAGAGATATGATGACTCAAATGAGGTGATAACATTCATGATTGACTAAAAACATAATAAACAAAAAATTTTGGACAAGAGTAATATTGACTAATATGTGACTACATCATATTGAGGTTCAAATTAACCACCTAGAGATTCATGTTTATGGGGCCCCTAGACCCTCAAACATTTTTAATTCTTTATTTGAACTGGAACCCCATGATAAAATTTGATGGAATTTCTTTTCATATGTGTTATATGTGTGGTTTGGATGCTTTGTGCATTTGTTTTATGGACACAATATAAATTTTGGCACTTTAGTATCACCTTTTGTAGCTTTCTCCTAGTTAATAAATTTGGTTGAATGAGGTCGGGGAGAAGCATATCTCAAAAAAATTGTTTTGTATTTCAAATGACTAATAGAATCTATTTGATCGAAAAAAATATGAAGGGTAAATTTCCAGAATGGGTTATAACCATAGCTTTAAAAAGGTGGTTAGATTCATCTGTTTCACATGTCATCTCATCATATATTTCCATTCAAAATCTTATGTTGCTCCTTGTTGGAGTTACATTTTGGATGTTTTGATAAA
>APFE030423209.1:141020-173605 GCA_000404065.3 Pinus taeda | reverse complement strand
CAATTACCTTGCAGTAGGTAAGCTACCAAAACACTTAACCCCTCAGGAACGTAAGCAGATTGTTCAGAAGAGCACTCAATTTTCGTGGATTGGAGACCATTTGTTCCATACAGGGGTAGATATGCAAATTAGGAGGTGTATTCGAGAAGATGAAATCTTCGACATTTTAAAAGCTTGCCATGATGGACCATGCGGGGGACACTTTGCTGAAAAGAGAATAGCACATAAAGTATTGCACACAGGATACTATTGGCCTACAATTTTCAAAGATGCGAAAAAGTTTGCACAAGCCTGTGACAACTGCCAGCGAGCAGGACGACCTGGCCAAGCCAATGAGATGCCTCTGAGACCACAATTGGTCATTGAGCCATTTGAACGTTGGGCTCTTGTCTTCGTCGGCCCCATTAATCGATCATCAAATCAAAGGACATACATTTTGGTGGCGATAGACTATGTTACTAAATGGGTCGAGGCCGAATCATTGCCTAAGGCTACAGAAGAATGTGTAATACAATTCTTGTTCCATTTGTTTGTACGTTATGGACTTCCAAGAGAACTAATCACAGATGGTGGACCACAATTTGTTGGAAATAAATTAGCTACAACACTTAACAATTATCATGTCCAACATAAGATCACTACCCCATACCATCTGTAGGCAAATGGGCAAGTAGAAAGTAGTAATAAGGTAATAGAATCAATTTTAACAAAAGCCATTGCATCGCATAGGCGTGATTGGGCCGCCCGACTACCTGAGGCACTGTGGGCCCATAGAACCACATGGAGAAGTACCACAGGCTGTTCGCCTTATCAATTAGTGTTTGGAAAACAACCAATCTTCCCCATAGAATTCGAAATTCAAATGCTACGAACTGCACAGGAAGTCGGCCTAGATTTGAGTGAGGCACAAATCAATCGATTACAGCAGATTAATGAATTGGACGAAATCAGGCTCTCTGCATTAGAAAATATAGCATTGATTCAACAGCAGTGAGCTAAATGGCATGATGCACTTATCAAGAACAAAGTCTTTCATTAAGGAGACTGGGCTCTGTTATACAACTCGCGGTTTCCGGACTTCCCGGGGAAACTTCAGACTCGATGGTTAGGACCATGTGAAATCTAGAAGGTACATGACAATGGGACCCTTACTCTGATCACAATTGACGGTTCTGGATATGCATTCAAAGTAAATGGCCATCGAGTTTGTCTCTATCGAAATCCACTCACTCGGGAATTCTTCTGTCAGCAGCTACGACAAAATACTGATATGGAAATTTTAGGAGAGGAAGCGAAATCTTCCTCACCTATAACTTAAGGAATTCATTTTTTTCATAACTTGTACATAACATCTTGTATATATGTTTTCTTGGTTTTTTGTTTGCATTCCAAGTGTTTTTGTTGTTCCTTTTCAAAAGGAATAGCACTTGTGTGTTTCTACTGTTCCTTTTCAAAAAGGAACAGCACTAGCGTGTTTTTGTTGTTCCTTTTCAAAAGGAACAACATTTGTGTGTTTTTGATATTCCTTTTCAAAAGGAACAACATTTGTGTGTTTTTGTTGTTCCTTTTCAAAAGGAACAACATGTGTATGTTTTTGCTGTTCCTTTTCAAAAGGAACAACATTTGTGTGTTTTTGTTGTTCCTTTTCAAAAGGAACAGCACTTGTGTGATTTGTTGTTCCTTTGCGAAAAGGAACAACATGTGTGTGTCTTTGCTGTTCCTTTGCGAAAAGGAACAACACTTGTGTGATTTGTTATTCCTTTGCGAAAAGGAACAACACTTGTGTGATTTTTTGTTCCTTTGCGAAAAGGAACAACACTTGTGTGATTTTGCTGTTCCTTTTCAAAAGGAACAACAGTTGTGTGATTTGTTGTTCCTTTGCGAAAAATAACAGCACTTGTGTGATTTTGTTGTTCCTTTTCAAAAGGAATAGCACTTTTGTGATTTTGCTATTCCTTTTCAAAAGGAACAGTACTTGTGTGTTTTTGTTATTCCTTCTTAGAAGGAACAACATTTGAGTGTTTTGCTGTTCCTTCTCAGAAAGAACAGCATTTGAGTGTTTTGCTGGTCCTTTTCAAAAGGAACAACACTTGAGTGTGTCTGCTGTTCCTTTTCAAAAGGAACAACATTTGAGTGTCTTTGCTTTTCCTTTCTCAGAAGGAACAACATTTGCGATTTTCTGTTGTTCCTCTCAAAGAAATGGTATCCTACGAATTTATCTGTATGGATTCTTCTCTCAGGAATGCCATCGGCATGGTTTTTCCCTTATTGGGGATGCTTTGCGCCCATGTTCTCCTCAATCTTTTAGATACGACAATGAAATTATGCGATGAACATAAACCATGATATACCGAAATCAGCACATCATAAATCGCTATCACTATAAAGCCTAGTATGTATAAGAGGACAAGAGGAGGGACATTAACTTTTCATCTTTGCTGTCATTGTCTTATTACCGGCACCCGGGTTGATGATCTTTATCATGATGATTTCCCTAAAAATCTTTCTTGATTATTACTTAGGAGTAAGAACAAAGGATTTATATCTGTCTGTTGAGATGATAAAACTTCTTCCACCATTCCCCACTCTTAAGCAGTGCAGAACCACCCTTATGTGGAAATAAAAAAAAAAGAAAGGTGCTCTGCAAAAACGAAAAGAAAATATGAAAATTGTCAAATGCAGGATAGGGGGTCTCATAAAGAGCCAGCCTACCATGATCATAAGGATGGAAGCGAAGTGGCATTCCCATTATGGCCACCACACCAGGGATATGGTCCGAAGGTATATTAACAAGCAAACCTTGGAACAGGGGTCTCATCACGAGCCAACCTGTCCACGTTTCGCCCCTACCCTGTGAATGGAATTATGGCTATCTAGTTACCAAGCCAGCATGATGGCCTGCATTTTGACAAAGCACTATTCAGAATATACACAAAGGATCATGGTTCTAGAGGGTGAAATAAACAACTCTGCCAAGGTTATGAACACCTGTTGGCAGCAGAGCTCTGTTAATGGCATAGAAGTCGTAATAGTTACACCAACAGGTATTATATTAAATTTTTTTGTCTCTTATATCCTTTGCATGGATCATATGTCACACCCCGATGTATATATCGCATGAATATTCATTACCACCAATCATGGCAACAGAACTGACAATGACCACTAGAGACTTCGTACGCTTGACAGATGTCCCATCCCCCGGCTCCTCATTATATCATGCAGGCTCTTATATAAAACGCGATCTACCTTTTTGCCTCGATTTCAGCATTTCATTGTTTTTCTAAAACATGACATAATTCCATATGCTGTTCTTTATGATTTGACTTCTGATTAGCTGTTGCTCCTCTCTTTGACGGCTGAGGATAGCCTATCAGATCGTAGGGGGGAGGTAACCTCATTACTCCATGGATTACGTGGCTGCACACCATTCAGGTGAGATAATGTACGAAGGAATGGCATGGTTTAACGGTATGATGATTCCATTCTACGGAAATTGCCATCCATGATCATTTTTTCATTACATGTTCTATGATCTTTACCAAAATTTGGCAACGATCATCCTCTCTACGTCGCAAACACCACAAGTAGTTGTTGTTCCATTAAGAATTCTAAGTAGAATCATGGGCGGAAAGACGGTCCGAAGCGAACCTCATGACCTGACAGTCTCTGCTGCTACCCGCAAAATCCTGGAAAACGCAGGGTGGTTGAATTATTTCAGCCGCCTGCAAGAATCAAATGAAGCAGTGGCATTGGAATTCCTGCAAAATTTGCAGGAAAATTACTCCATAGTAGGAGGAAAGCGAATAACAGTTACAGAGGATATCATCGCAGAAGTCTCAGGATTATGAGCTGCTGGACCCATATGGACGCTGAAGAAGGAAAAATTACAAAAAACTATGGAAATTTTCCAGGACGAAGGCCAAAGTTTGACAGTGAAAGGGAAAGGAATTATGCTGGCAACACTAGGGGAACCCTGGACTGAGCTAGCAAAGACAGTGCAGAGTTATATCACCTGCGAAGGGAGAAAAGACGTGGTAAGATCTCGTCACTTGAAATTTTTAGCTATTTTAAAAGGAAAATGTTTTGTAAATCTCCATGCACTTTTAAATTCGTTATTACATGACGCAGCCCGAAGCCTAAAGAAGGCCCAGCACATAGATGCAGTCATTAGCCACCATCGACTGATTTGATTGATAGTGAGCCACAGTCTCACTCAACAAAAAAGCACTTGGGAGGAACTGATTGCAATAGTCGAGGGGGGATCGGCTGCACCACCCCCAAAACCTGAACAGTCCTCCAGCACGCCGGAACGATCAGAGAGACGCAAAGAGTCAGCAGCAGAAAGACATGCTGCTTCAAACGGAAACAATCCTCCGGTACGCCAGAACGACCAGAGGAACCCATAGAATTTGCTGGCACACCCGACCAAGCTAAAAGACCACGGAAATCAGCTCGGCTGGCCTGGATACAATGAAGGTTGGAAAAGATTTAGGGAACCACGGCCCAACCAATTGAAATTGCGGATGAACCTCCAAAACCAGAAGGAGGACCCTCTAAAGGAAATGCTGAGCAATCAGGGGCCAAGGCGGACCAGCTGGAAGGAGGAATTGAAGAAGGAGATGAGCACTCTGAGGAAGAAACAGCCACTGAACAGGGCAATCAAGATGAAAAAATAGTACAGTCAGGGGGTAGCCCGTTGCAGGACCCTGTGGGTGAGGAGGAATTGGCAGCAGTTCTAGCCAATATGGGGGAATATGGCCAGCGCTCCAACACAGCAGGCATCCCTAACGGACCCGCAGAGGAAGAATTACCCGAGGAAGTGCATGTAGAAAAGGCATGGGAAGAAAACCTGTCTGGTTATGATAATGAAATGGAAGACAACAATTAGGGACAATCTGTCTCCAAAACATCGGAAGATATCCCAGATGAAGAAGGAGCGGACTTAACGGCCAAACTCTCTGCCGAGGTAAAGGAAATTAAGAAATTAAGGAAGAGACAGCAGAGGCTGTTGGCCACTATAGCCAGGCTCCGATAGCAAATTCGAATTTTGAAAGCCAACTTGAGAATACAGAGGACCGCAAGGAAAACTGCAGCAAGAACCCCGAGAACAAGAAGACAGCAGACCTATACCCGTTTTGTTGGTCGAAACCCCATCAGGAGACCTACTGCCGAGGAACAAACTGTTGTTCCAAATATCGTGGAGGAACAGACTGCTGTTCCATCTGACCCTGAAGAACGGATGGACATTCCAATGGAACAACAAGAGGCTCCGATGGCAGGAGGACCACAACAACCCTTTATTCGCGTTAAGAAAGAAACGCAAAGCAAAGAGGCCCAAACAGAAGCACCACCCTCAGGGGTAATTCGGGTCCTAAACTCTAAGCAGCGTAATAGAAAGGTCCAGGTTAAACTTCCAGCCTCTACGGCTTTGTGGATAAAGGATCCAAAAACAAGGACCTTGCACAAAATGATGAAGGAAGCTCAGCAAGAAGCTGAGCAGCTGCGAGAACAAACAGTCCCCAGGGAGAGATACGAAGAGCTACAACAGCAACTTCGGGACATTAGTCAGTCCGAGAGCCAGGCCTTTGAAGGATGGCAAAATGAGCAGGAAAAGGTTGCTAAGGTAACTCATTGATTAGATAGTGTTGTTAAGCAGATGGACACTATGTGTTCCTTATATAATGACGTTTTGACTTGTAGGGCCCCTGCTAAAAATTATGCTTTATTTTTGCTTGAATGATATTTGTGATTGAAAATAAAAGCCGTTAGGGCAGGAGCACCTATCCACATCAACACTGTTAATGATTTTATAAACTGTTGTAAGCACTATGGAGTTAAGGTTCAAAGGTTATTGTGCGAGTTTTACTTGCACAACCTTGTGCTAGACCAGGAAACTGATTTAAATCCTGGCCCTTTTGTTGGCGATATACAATTCGAAGCCTTTATCTCATTTGGGGTTAATCAGCTGAAATGGCTCAGAGCTTATAACAGCTTTCAGAGACAAGAGAATAGCCTAGACTTATGGGTACGAGCTGAACCTAGAGACCCAGTGACCCTATGGAAAGAGCATAGGAGCCTTATGAGGATCCCAGGTGTCATCAAGATATTAGGACCCATGCACGAAGACTTGATCCGACATAGTCTGGAATATTTCCTGACTATTAAAGACCTTGCCATCAATGCTGCAAAATTTCAATACCGGACCTCTAGCCCAAACATCCAGCTCAGGGAACCATTCAAATATGAGAATTGTGAGCTGGATGCTAGCCGATTGAACCTTTATGGGGAAAGGATTCTGCAAGCAGGGCCATCCTGGTTGGGGTATCGATTTCACAGCCAATTATTTGGCACCCTGCACCCGGATATCAGGCCTTGTATGAGATGCCTGCAGATCAAATAGATCAGTTCTTTGATAATCTAGTTGCTCATCATGGTTGTCAGCCTCCTCACGAGATCCCCTCTCCGGCCTATTCTCTCACCGCCTTGCATGTCAACTATAATGTTTTCATGAGGCCATGAAACAGGGTAAGCAAGGGGGTGTGTGGAGCACTTGGAAGGTATGATTTTGACAAGAAATTTAGTGTTTTTTCAATAATAATTTTAACCTTTTTTGCATTGTGAATTCAAAGAAGATAAAGGATTCTAATAAAATGTGCAAGAATTGACAAAGGAAGCTCAGTTATTAATAATTGTGGTTTTTCTGCAGGAAAACATGGAAGCAAGAAGTTGTCGTCCAAAAGCGAGAAGCAGAGGAAGAATAATTGTTGTCCCTCCAGAGGGGAACCGGATGCGAACAAGATCGAGCAAATCAAAATCTGAATAGTCCATGGAAAGAATTTGGGATACCGAGTCGACGAACGTGAGGAAGAAAAGAGAAGGATTAACTGATTGGCAAATACCTCAGGATCTCCGATCCTGAGGTATCGCTGCTTTACTTCTCTTTTATTATCTAGATACCTCCGTCATTACTTTTATATAAAAGGAACAATGTCATTGAGCGAGAGACCACAGTTTTTATAATTTTAAGTTTCAGGACAAACTTTGATCATTGAGTCTCACTGAGACCTGATTTTGTTATACTCTGTTGATGCGATTAATATAAAAGACTTGGTGTTTATTTCATCTCTGCGTCTGGAGTAACCTAAGATGGTGTACCATTGGCAGCTAAGGGCCCGGCTCCGAAGGACACTATCTTTTGTATCATTAGATGGTGATTTGGATGTGGTTTGTTTATCTTTATTACTTAGTAATCTGATACATCTTTCATATGATATGCTATGCTCTGTTATAATCAATATATGAATGATTTCTCCATATAATGTCTCTGCACTGTACAATTGGATCTATTCAAGGTTGAATTGCATCTTTAATCAGCTCTTTCTATAACAGAGTGTCGGTATGAATGTTACTGTCATTGGATCCATGTGAAATAATATTTGTGGGACTTGAAAGTAACGTTACTCTGTTTAGAAACATAGTCATATCATTCATTATTCTCAGATTTCTATATTAGTATAAAACATGTACATATGGTTGATTTTTGTTGTTCCATAATTCATCAAGGATTGTTGTTTCATTTTATTACTGTTGTTCCATTTTATTACTGCTGTTCCATTTTATTACTGTTGTTCCATTTTATTAACTGCTGTTCCATTTTACTGCTATTCCATTTTACTGCTGTTCCATTTACTACTATTCCATTTCAAGTTTGCTGTTCCATTTTGCCTTCTGCCGTTTTATTTACCTGCCTTTGTTATTTTGGCGTGAGAGAAGGTCTAAGGCTGTAGTGAGCCTCAGCAAGACGTTGACTAGCTCCCAAACCTATAAGTCCATGCTCTAAATTCCTTTCTTCATCAGTTTCTAGAGGGATGGGTTATTGCTTCCGTACCCTTGACTGATCAACTGTTTTGTGTGGTTCCATCTTTTGGATTCGTTTAGTTATAGCTTAGCATCTATTTTCATTTGTATCTTCTGAACACTATACTACTAAGCATTACTCGGACAAATAGCCTCGGATTGAGCTACTCTTTGCAATAAAAAAACGTTCCCGGATTGACTTATTAATATGGAATAATTAGAGGTGTGAGAGACCCTAGTTATAGCTCTACACCTTTGCACCAGTTGCTAGACTATAAGCTATAAGAATTTTCCTTGCTCTTTCTAGCTTTCGAAAATTCAAAGTATTTCAAATGGATGTGAAATCTGCCTTTTTAAATGGGGACTTAGAAGAAGAAGTGTATATTGAGCAACTAGATGGATTCATCCTTGGAAATGATCCAAAACTTGTATGTAGACATAAGAAGGCACTCTATGGTCTTAAACAGGCTCCAAGCGCTTGGTACTATCGTCTGGACAAAGACCTCCATCAACAAGGTTTCTCAAAAGGATCAACAGATAGAAATCTATATATAAAAATTGATAATGATAAATTGCTAATACTTGTTGTGTATGTTGATGATATAATCTTTGGTAGCAATGAAAAGGTTGAGTCAAAACTTTGCTTTGGTGATGCAGAAAGAATTCGAAATGTCCTTGCTTGGTGAGCTGACATACTTTCTTCGTTTTCAAATCCAACCAAATAAAGGCGGTATCTTTTTATCACAAACCAAGTACCTCAAGAAGATCTTAAAGAAATATGGCATGGAAGATTCGAAACTGGTATGTACCCCTATGGTAACAGGATGCAGCCTCATCGCAAATGATTAATCAACAGCAGTACATCAACCAACCTATAGATCCATGATTGGTAGTCTACTCTATCTGACAGGTACTCGGCCAGACATCATGCATGCAGTGGGAATAGTTGAAAGATTTCAGGCAAATCCAAAGGAAGCACACCTTCAGGCAGTTAAGAGGATTTTCAAATATCTTCAAGGAAGAAAAAACTATGGCTTATGGTATCCTAGAGATGCATATCTCACACTTCATGCATATATAGATGCAGACTGGGCATGAAACATGGATGATAGGAAAAGCACTAGTGGTGGTGCATTCTTTATGGGTTCCAGATTAGTATCTTGGTTTAGCAAGAAACAAAGTTCAATTGCTTTATCTATAGCTGAAGCGGAATATGTGGCTACTGCATCTTGCTGCACACAACTCCTTTGGATGATGAAAACTTTGCAAGATTTTCAAATCACTTGTACTCCACCTATCTCCATATTTTGTGATAATACAAGTGCAATCAGTATTTCAAAGAATCTTGTCATGCATTCAAAGACTAAGCACATAACTATCAAGTATCATTTTCTCCAGGAATAAGTTCTTGAACAAAATGTCAAATTGGAGTATGTTCCCTCTAAGGAACAAGTTGCTGAGATACTCACCAAACCACTGCCCAGGGAGACATTTGAATACCTCAAACAGAAGTTGGGGGTAGTTGATGCATCATCTTACTGTTGAATCTTGTCTGTTTCAAAGAAAAGTGGTTGTACGTGAGATTCATGAGGTTGATACGCGTACATATGCCAATTTATATGAATACAGTCACGTATATGTTGGTTGAAGACAAACAGTGGGCCAAGCTTTGAGAGAAAAGAGTCTAATATGGGTCTGTCAGAGACCATCTGGCACAAGTTCAGGGGGAGCATATAATGCATTGTTGGCGTTATCTTAGAAGATCTTGGTTTAATTTCACAGTTGCTTTTGGTTTCAAGTGGAACAAGATGCAAAGGGAGAACATGGTTGCCGGTATGAATGATGTTGATGATAGCTATTGATAAATATCATAGTCTTGGTATAGATATTTCATCTCTATGTCATGTACTTCTTTTCTTATCAAGGTCATGCAATGGCCTATCTTGGTTTCCCCACTATGCGTGGGATGGATGATGTAATGTTCTTGTTTTATCTTGTGTAAACTGCTGACGTATCCCCACCTGGTTGGGTGGATGAGTCAATACTGGTATATCCCCATTTGTTTGGGAGATGGATGTATGTATGAGTCTTTGGTGATAGGAAGGTCGCTTATGATGTATAGAGTCATGTTCTACAGACCTAGCCTACAGTCAGGGGGAGCATGGACAGCATAGCAGAGCATCGGTTTCAGCATGAACTCAGGGGGAGGATAACCCTTTACCCTTGATGTCAAAGGGGGAGAATGACTTTGAATGATGTAGGGTTGCCATCAAGTCCAAAGGGGGAGATTTTTTCCATTATGGAACAAGTTTGGTACTATGGCACAAGTGTTGTCCTTGATGGCAACACACTCAAGTGGCAGATCATAGTTCAAGCTCTCGGAATGGAAGAAAACTTCATATACATAGGTTACTTTTAACCAGGTCACATATATACGTGGTATTGATGATAAAAATTTGTGTATGTGTATACACACACTTTCATGCACGGAAAAGCATGCACATGTGGGAAAGATTATCTTTGGGTCCATGGTAATTGGACCTATGGTTTTGGACCTTGGTATTCCATCCAAAATATTGAACCCAGGTATTGGGTCCCTTGTATTGGTTATCTATGGTTTTGTGCCATGGTTTGAGTAAGGCCAAGACTATAGAAAGGAAGAGATCATTTGGTAAGTGAATTAACTGAAGCGTTGAATATCTTATGAGGAGCAAGATTTGGAATACTAGTGATTGGTTTATGGTGCATAGCTGGATCTGAATCAAGGAGGAACCTGAGCGTTACAATATGGATAAGTTCTATTGAAGGGTCAAATCTCAAGACTTGAATAGTAGTATCTTTGTGTGATTCTGATCTATTATTTTTGATGCATGAATTGATCTATGAATTTGATAATCTGGGTATAATTAATGCTTGAATACTCGAAAAGGGAAAACTGTCTTTCATAGATCTATATGTAGGTTTGGCGCAGCGAAGACGCATATACACGCCAGTTCAATAATTCAAAGAAGCGTATATGCAGGTTTGCTTTTATACAGAAGCGTATGCACACGGGTTCCTCATCGTGAAGTAGCGTATGTCTCATAAAATATGTTTTAGCTAATTTGGTTTACTACTGCAGTATTCTGGGTTCAGGATTGGTGTTTGGTTACTATTATTATTCTGGTTACATCATTCAGAGAAGTGATTGTTTGATTCAGTATTGGGTTGTACAAAGAAGATTGGTTGATGCAAATATACTTGATGTTTGATTGGTGTTATTCATGGATCCAGTCTGAAAATTTATGAAATGTGGTCCGTGGATGAAAAGAGAAGGTTGTAGCCTTTTGTACGTCAGTACCTACGTACTAGTACCTCAGCTAGTACAAGAGCTAAGGGGGTTGTAGCTCCCTTCCAAGAGAAACTGGAGAACAAGAGAATGTTGTAGCCTTCTACTAATTGAAACCTGTGTACTAGTATAAGACTACACCAGTACAAAAACATTGTAAAAAGAAGTTTCTAAATTGAAAGAAGATAGAGACAAATTGCAGCAGGTGGTTTTCACCCACATTGGGTTTCCACCTTATATCTTGTGTTCTTGTGAATGTCTGTCTGCTCTATTTTCTATTTCTAGTTACTGTTTATATGGTTCTGACACTACTATTAGTGGCATGTTTTCATCAAGGTACCAATTACTTTTCAATAGTCATTTATTGTTCTTTATATTAGGAAGTTTACCATTTACACCATAGGTATACTCATCTAATTATGTCGTTAAATTTCAAATGAACCTCATCATCTTAAGCCTTAATCTCTTGTCATATATTCCTCCTTCCCCAAGGGAATTATAGTGAAACCCATGGTTAAGATATTACCATTTGTACACTCATTTAAGTCATCATTATCAAGTTAAAATTCCATGATCACTATACATATTTTTCTTATCCATTCTAGTACCGTTCTACATAATGACACACATAAACTAGGTCATCCTTGTTTAATTTTGTTATCACGCTTAATCAACTTGCATGAGTGTTTGTTGATCCTTAGAGATTTATCCATCATTGTGTAATTATCATTATACATCCTCAAAATACCTAATTATCTCATCAAGTTCTCATCTCAATACCACTCAGTCTCACTTATTTTGTCAATTTGTGCATATGCTTCTTGAAGTATCATTATAGAATTTACAACAACATATGTTTTTATGCTTCATGCTCAATTTTTTCTCTTTAATCTACGTAGTTTACTTCCTTTTCCACGAGTTAAACAATCATTATCCTTGAAACATTTTCCTAGTTTATTGCTTGTCATTTCCCACCAATTACAAGTATTCACAAATTCCAATATTGACACTTTTAAATTTTGTAGGTCATCACTATGAACCTTACCAATCATGTTGTTCAATCCAGTCATCAATATCCCTAAGAGTAATTTACACTTGAGACATACCCCATAATTTAGTGCTAGACGATAATACATTTTCACAGTTCCCTTCACACTTTAATGTTATGTACCATAAGAACTGTATGAACTTTAATTAGATACTCCAATCTTAAAATTTCATATTATTTTTGTTCACATTAGCACCATGCTTGACTATCACTAATGTTACAATTACCATGAAAACAATACCTTAATGCTAAGGCTTTTTCCCAGTTTTTTCTCGCAAAATCTTCCCAATTTCTATTTTTAGCTTCTTTATTACCGTGCCACATACATTCATGGATTATGTAATAATAAGTTACCATAATTCCTACAACTCTAATGTACTTCATAATTATCACGATCATTAAACTGCATTAACTATTATCAATTCTTATTGCAAAATCTTCTGTCATATTCTAGGACAGTTTATTACTTCTTGTTGATTTCTTACGCTTGTTTGTGAAACTTCGACTCATTTGCTTAAGTATCTATCTAGTACTATTCTTTGTTTATCTCATTATTCCAAGTTGGTCATGTTCACCACAACTACCATTCATTATCATTAATAATAAATTTGTAAGTTCCTCCCTTACCATTCCTTCTTAGATAACATCATTAAACATATAATGTTAAGATTAAGGATCGATCTTAGAACCACCTTTTTTTTATAATTTTTAATACCCTTATCCCCTTATACTTATTTTTCCCCTGTGCCAGTTATTAGCACTATTATTTCATTGCTGTATCATTTTCTTTCCCCTTTTTAAGAGGGATATCCTTGAAACAAAGTCATAACATCCTGGATTCTATTCTATAGGAAATTTAAATATATTCCCCGACCACTTTAAATATTTTCCACATCAAAATCCCAATTATTTATGGATTGTATATCGTACTAATATTTCCGCTTTGATAATAAAACATGATAATTGATAAACATTACCTCCTTCCATTTATATCACTAAATTGTAACTTCCAAATTACATCATTCCTAGTAGGTTGTCATAGTAATCATCACACAATAGTCTCATCATAAATAAGTTTGAAATTTTTTTTGTTTATTGGTCTTCATCTCATTGTGATTTTAAAAAGCTTAAAACACTTCAACCTTCCAATATTTCGTTAAGTTTCCACAATGCATCACTCTAAAAGGCGTGTCCCTTAAGAATTTCAAACATAAATATCTTAGTGACAATGCAATTGATATTGTTATTTTTTAATACAAGCTATTTAAAATACACTATTTACATTAATTTCAAAACAATCAATTTGTGCATAATCCACCTTAATTCACTCAAATATGATTTTCCGCACTTAGTTTTCACATGTAACTTGGCAAATTTATCCTATTATTAGTATCAAATGTTACTTCATATTGGATTACCTCTTCCTAATGTTCATACTTAGGATTTCATTTCCATTATTTCCATCTTCAAGAGGCTACATCCTTAGAGAAAATTCAACCAACAAACTACCAATATTCACCATGAATCCAAAATTTCAATCACCCCATCTTACCTAACCAAATAATTTGCATCATTATTACTAGGTTTTTGTTTATTCACTTTGCCTCCAATGTAATTAATCAAATATGATCTCAATCCTTCCATATTTTCTTCTTTTATTTCATCGTCTCCTTTTTATATCTCTTTTTCTTTTTTTAATAATCAAATAGTTTCTTTATCAATTATTAATTTGCACTCAATTTTCTTATTAAATCAAATACCAAACTCATAAATATTATAAATAATAAGTTTATAAACCTTCATACAATGAAATATTACAACGTACTTCTAGTAAATAATAAAATAGAATAATAACTTATCAATGCTAAGATAATATCTTAATATTAACTAATGAAATTCAACCTTCATTACCCATTTCAACATATTACTTTAATAATAATTAAACAAATTCAATCTCTACCATCCACTTTATTAAATGGATGAAGCCACATATTATAATTTTCGTCCTAATCTTTAAAACTTCTATTCATTTTTATACTATATATTAATATATGTTCTACATAACACTCATTATTAATATTTAAACTAATTATTTTTTATTGCTATATAACTAGAATTACCTTTCCAAATAACAAACTCCAAAAATGAAAATTTAGGCACAAATCTTTATTATCCCTAACCTTATTTAAACTAATTCTTTTTTTATTTACTATACAACTAGAATTATCTTTCTAAATAGCAAACTATTAAAAACTGAACTTTGGGCACAATTCATACTTTTACATGTGATGTTTTTATTCTCTACAATATTTATATTCAAAATTTTTATGTTTATTTTTAAAACTTTACATGATAGCCATGAATACAAATTCAAGTGGAAAAAGGGTCCAATAGAAGTCCAAGCTCGCGCATCATGTCAATGTATACTATTGGAGTTGGGAAGTGCTTTCAAGAACCTCATTGTTTGATCCAAATTTTGGAAAATCCATTAGTGGATTCGCAGATGTGGGATTGCAATATGGTATGGTTGTCAAAGAAGCACAAATCAACCGTCCTTTTAAATATTTAAATTAGACAAAAATAATATTAGTGACTTTGCATAGGCCTTACATGACAAGGTAAGTTTTATAGCAAGAAAATTTTGTTGCTCACATAATTTGGATTTGCTTCAAAAGCTATTAAAACCATGACTTTCAATTATTATGCTTTACCTTTATCCCATCCTTGCAATGGAGAGAAGAGGGAGAGAGCCTTGGTTGTAGGCTAGAAATTTTTGTAGATTTCTGATCTTGGTTTTTTATTTTTTATTTTTACTTACTTATTTCAATTTTCAAAGACTCAAAATATTGATTTCATTCATTAAAAGATAATTTAAATAATAAAATTACATATAATTGAGTATAATTGAATATAAAAAATACTGACATAACTAAAAAAGAAGGTATCGTATTCTACATTAAATAATTGCACTGATTTTCATGAAAATCTATCCATAGTAAAAAGAAAAATCACTACCCTTTTACGGTTCTCTAAACAAATTGAATTTGACATGTGTGGCTCAAAACTCATATATATATTTAAAAAAAGGTGGAAATAGATGGTTTTTGCAAAACTAATTGGAAGACAATTAAAAAAAATTGTAATTCAAATAACAAAGACAATACTTGTTTTAATCGTCTTTCCAATTACTTTTACAAAAACCATCTATTTTCTTCCTTTTTTTTTATATTCCCTCAATTCTATATAAAAGACATATATTTCCACCTAAATTTTCATATACCAAGAGACTCAATAATACTACATGGTATTACTAAAGAATATAAGGCATAAAGTGAATTTATTTATGAATAAGTTTTAATAATCCAACTTGTATAATAGGCTTTAAAAAAATTAGACATGCATGTTAGGGCTCATAGGCCTCAAGGGTTATAACCAACTTTGATACCATATGTAACAACCCACAATTTAAATATACAAGTAATTTTATTAATCGTATGATTAATAATCAACACACAACTATTCAACGAATTAACATAGAATTTTGAAAAACATGAGAAGAGACAACTTACCTATAGTGATGATATTTCTTACTTGTGATTTTGGAGTTGAGAATTATTCATGTCCCACTAACCGCAACAATTTTTTTTGGGATGACTACTGTAGGCTCAGCTGCACATAATCTTTCTACAGTTGGCCACACTCAAGCCCTCAATCAATGTACTATTGCCAAGGAATCCTTTATCTCGCCACACCTTTATCCCAAGAGAATGCATGAAGGAATGGATGAATCTCATCCTCATAATTGTCCATTAAATAGACCTAAAAATGGAAAGGTTTTGCATGCACTCATTCCATGTGTCAACATGCAACTTTTATTTCTTTATTTTAAGTTTTAGTAAATTTAATATTTCTCTTAATTTAACTCTTTGTTATTTTGTTCGTTTCTGGTTTTTGTTAACTTTAATTATTCTATATTTTTATAGTTTTATACTTTTATATATATTTATTAGAACTCTAGTTATTATTTTTTATTATTTATTTATTATTATTATTATTTTTATTATTATTAGGGTGTATTATAGACTTATGTCGACTTCAAGGTAATAGATATTATGGCAGACAAATACCCCTATTTGGCATTGCTAGGAATAGATTAGGCCTTTGAAAGATATGTAGTAATTGATATGAAGAGAGAAACCATGAGCTTTGAAGTGGAGTGAATCTAGGTGATCCAAGCACTGGATCCTTATCAAGGGTCGAGGTTCATTAAGCTGGTGCATGACAGAGAACAACCTCAGTTTCTCGACTAGTTATACCAACTGACGACGTGAAAAAGGTGAAGACTACATCAATCCTATGACAGGGGGGTCAATTAGTTGGAGAAGAGTTTAGAGATCTGAAGTTGGATCTAAGGCTACCCAAGATGACTAGCAGTAAGGAGGACACAAGATCAACTCCAGGTGATGCACCATGATCCACCATATCCACTGGGTTGGTAATGCGGTACAATAATTTCCTATTTCTGATGGTGTGGGTTTCGTTATTGATTTTATCAATGAAGTTGATTCGACCATCTTGGAAATACATAAAGTGTCCTTATTAGGAATTTCCCTTCAAGCAATGCCAGCAAGGTGATGGGGCTCTCACATCAACCATCTCTTTGAGTGGTAGGAAGTTAAGTCCACACACATAGTTACATTCGGGTATTCAGAAGACTACGTATCACATTTCACTAAGTATCAAGGGAATACTCACCTTCAGCAACACCTGCAATAATGTAAATCTAGATGGATTAGAGAACGGCTTCTGGAAAAATTATGGGTGCACAACTTCATCCACACTCTAGGGACATTTATGTAGGCATGGTACAACAATGTAAAGTTTGAAATGGGAATTGTAAACTCAAAATGAGAACTCTAGCCAAAAAACCCCCAAAACACATGAACAACAACCCAACAACAAAAACTATGTATTCCAGAATGATTTATTTTTAATGGTACATTTTTTAATATTGTTTAAAAATGGCAGTAAAAACCAAATTTTTTGTATAAAAAAAATGAAGAAAACACAATGAAAACAAAAAATGTTGTTGCTATAATAACATCTTTTTTTTCGGGGTAAAATTTCAATATTTTTTAGCAATGACATTAAAGATCAAATAATGGGACCTGAAAAACCTTAAAATTCCAACAATTTTCATCCATGTCGTTAAACATGAAATATCATGACTATAAAAATCCCTAAAATTCTAATTTTTTTCAACCATGACATTAAAGAAAAAATATCATAACTCAGAAAAACCTTGAAATTTTGATAACTTTTCAGCCATAGAATTAGAAAACCTTAAGTTTTCAACATATTTCAATCATGACATTATGACTATGACCAAAAACAACTTTAAAAATGAACATCTTGATGAAAGAGTCATTATTCCAACAATAATTTTTTTTTTAAAGGCTAGCAGTATCAATTTTTTCAAATGTTATCCTAAGATAACTTATCCCATTACAACAAAAACATAAAAATCAACCATCCAAATGAAGTATCCCCTTTTAATGAGGCATTAAAATTGCAACAATTTTATTAAGAATGGTATTAATCAAATGATAAAAATAAATAATATCATGAGAATATCACTGTATAATTTAAAAAATCAACATTAATTTATAGTATTTTATTTACTTTTAATCAAAATATCAATACTTGTAGATTGAATGAAACATAAATTATTTCTCTAATTTATTGTTTCATTGTGGATAGTCTAAACAAATGAATTCATCATAATTAAAACATATAATCCGAAAAACATAGAAATGACTCATAACTTCATATAATATTGACATATGGAAGTTATAATATTTATTTCAAGTTACCATGCAAACATCATTTACATAAAATGTCTTAGACAATTAGTCAAAATACTAATATGTTCAGGAACACCATCATAATTTACAACATCTTCAGATGAATCACTAGATGCAAATGAAGATGACCCATATTCTTCTTTTTCATCAACTAGTGCCCGATCTGAGTCAACATGCATGCCACCATTTCATGTTTCAAAAGTCTTCTAGATCTATGACTAGGTTCAGTACACTCGCATCTTAACAATCTTTCTTCTGGTAATAACCTCTTCAGAATCTTTATCATCCTAAAGAAAAGAGTTCCTCTCTTTGTTAAATTGAAGTCATCAACAAGTGTGCCAACATCCTCCAACTTTAAGAGGTCTGTGCGATGATGATTTATATTTGTACCCTTTCTTTTTTTCTTTGTGCCAATTTTTGTATCAACTACCATATACGGATTCTACACACCATTAAATGGGTGCCTATTTGTGGCATATCAATGTACTTCAACACCTGCAACATCTTCATTTTCTTTAATGACCTTTATAACCTTGGCAACCTAGAATGGATAACCATGTGGATCTCCACCCGATAAAACTACGATCATGCAACACTCCTTAACATCTTGTACATAATGCCTGTAAAGCTATTCCATGGCTTCATGTTGTGGACGAGACCTTCCAGAACCAATGTGCGTTTCCCTTTCCTCTACTTGTGAAGAATTGAATACCTTGGGATTATTGTCATTCAACAATGTTTCTCTCCTCATGTTCATTTGACATATTTTCTGGCCAAGTAAATGGAGCCTTTAAAAGTATTTCTTCATTTGTTGATCTTGAAATGATATAACTTTGATTATTGAAAAAATACTCCCACCAAACTGAAATATCAAATTTCTCATATGTATATCTAATATATTTTTTAATTTCTTCAAGGAATTCAGAATAATATATAGATCTCTTCTGCCTTTGTGCATTATGAATTTCAACAATTGATTATAATAAAAATATTTTTCATGCAAATATTGGATGATCTGGAATGAACTTAAAAAATTCTAAACCTGATGATGACCCCCCTTCTGCGGTTGTTGAATACTTCTTTCCCCGTATTTCCCATCATTTTTTATACGAAATTGATGTTGAAAGTTAATGTCATTAAATTGTTCAATGCATTTCTCCTCACCATGCCATCCCTGAATAAACCTTCGCATTTTAATAGTTTCTTCCATCACATGAAAAATAGGCTCTGGATTGTATGATTTCTTAATATTTTCAATTAATGATGGCAGGCTCCCAATATCCTTCCTCCTCAATGTTACTGAAAAATCACTGAATGTCTAATCAATATGGTCATGAGTGTTCCCAATAAGAAAGGAACTAACATTTACCTTATGAAAATTACCTAATTCAACAAGAATGTATAGATATCCAAAAATAATATAGTTTTTGTTTTCACGACAAGTGTTGTCCAATTGCAGATACAAAACTTCTGGAAGATTACCAAACCAATGAGAAAGAAAATTATGAATTATGGTTATTGTGATATTTTTATCATTATGAATATTTGAAGCCGTGAAGTAAACCCTTGATGACATTTTCCCATTAAAGACCATACAACCGACCACGTGAAATTGAATAAAATTTTCCTTGTGTAAATTTTTTGGTGTGCGGATAAAATGTGGTAGACGTTTTTTCTTCTGGTCCATGCCATCAATTATCAAATCCAAATAATTATTTGGATTATCATAACATTACTTTAGATGCTTGTATGACTTTTTCCTTTCACTTGTTTGTTGATCGTGATTCTCTTCAAGTGCTTTGACAATGGAATTTGTACATAACATAAAAGAAACCTATTAATAAATACATTTTCATTGTTGATAACTATACAATTTTTAAAAATAATTTTATTAATGCTTACCTCTTTCCACTCCTTGACATTTGTTCATTTTTTGTTTAAGGGAAACACATGTGCTGCAAACCCCCATCCTTGTCTTCTTAGGACTATGGACATTGTTTAATTGTTTCCTCCATATCTTCATAAAATATTGATATGTAATAAAATTACCATCTCCTTCAACACCTTCTTCATATTCTTTGTATAAGTTGTAGATTTATCGTCTTCAGAAATTATTTGGAATATGTATTGTGTCTCTATTTGGCATGTGCTCTCCATGCTTTGAAAATAATTCTTGCATCCATGACATTACAGTATTTGCTAATGGCCCGAACTCTTGTTTAGGACATACTTCTACATAAAATGTGGGATATTTTTCCAATTTTTCTTGGATTTTTGATAGGCGAAAATTACCAATTAAATGAAACATTTTGAAAGAATTTATATAGAAAAATAAATATCAATTATGATAATCATAACTTGAAAATGTAGATTGCATGCACCCCACTAAATATGAATTTTGCATGCTTGTATTCATTAAGAAATATCTCTTCCTTTCCTCTAATGCAAACCTGAAATCCATATGTTTCAAGAAATCTTTTTGACAACATTCACTTGAAATCATATCAATGATAGAACTTATTCTTGTGAGATATTCTATCCTACACCTTGTATAACTAAGATATCTCGGATTGACACAAAAAGGTCTACTCCTACTCCTAGATACAATATTTGTTCATAATGTCTTCATCATTTCATCATCCTATCTATAAGAGTTTTCATCATCATTAGGAGGAATATTATCCTCACTCTGATCATCCTAAACATAGTGAGGAAGTTCATCACCATCATTTCTTGGAAGATATTCATTACCATCCTCACTTGCAGGAAATTCTTCACTACCATCATTTGTGCTTTTGCAATACTAACTTGGAGGATATTCTTCATCATCTTCATCCTTCCCTTTGTCAGTCTTTCCATCATAGTCCGTAGGATTGAGACTAAGTGGAAAATTTGACTCTCTATTTAGTGTAAATTCCCCACCCTTCCGTTCGTCACTACTACTCTCATAGTCCTTTGGATTAGGACTAAGTGGAAAATGTGACTCTCTATTTATTGGAAATTCTTCATCCTACCCTTCGTTACTACACCTCTCATAGTCCTTAGAATTTGGATTAAGTGGAAAATATGAATCTATATTTACTGGAAATTCTTCATCTTGCCCTTCATCACTACTACTCTCATAGTCCTTAGGTTTAGGATTAAGTGGAAAATGTGACTCTCTATTTATTGGAGATTCTTCGTCACGCCCTTTGTCACTGCTATTCTCATAGTCCTCAGGATTAGGACTGAGCGGTAAATGTGACTCTCTATTCATTGGAAATTCTTCATCTTGCCGTTCACCAATGCTTCTTTCATACTCCTTAGGATTAGGACTAAGTCAAAAATTTGATTCTCTATTCATAGTGAAAGAATTCTTGTTATATTCATCAATATGAATAGAGTTGTTACACGACAAAGATGTTGATCCTCCAAAAAGAGAAAATTTAGTATCAGAAGAATCCATGACTTTAAAACATAAGATGTTGAATCATACAAATTCACTCTCTACAAAAGAAAATTTATAGCTTAAATAGTGGAAATTACCCTCCAAATGTTTCCCCCGAAAATTTTCCCTCCAAAAAATTCGTTTCAAATATTTCCCTCCAATATTTCCTTCTAGAATTTATTTGAAAACATTCTACTGAATTTTTGTCTTGAAATTTTTTACCCTAATTTCCATACAAATTTTCATTTAACACATTCTATTATCTCCAAAATCAGACCCTGATAGGCTGCTGTGATTAGGTAGACTTTAAGTAACTATTTAAAACCTACTTTAGGCTGAGGCTTAGCCTCCTCGACCTGAGAGGGCTCTCTCAAGGGTTAATGGTATTGATTAATGATAATATAGATGGATTACTCTATCTTGGTTTGGTACATTTGTAGGTTGAAAAACATGAAGGCTTGCTACCATTGGGCTATGGAGTCAACAAGTCAACAATTTAGTGGCAAGGTTTCTTGACATGAAATATGAGACAAATAAGGTTCTTAAAGAAAGAAAATTCATTCAATAACATAGGTCAAAAGAGTCATTCCATTACTAAAGGAAGTCAGAGCATATGGTTATGAATTCTGAGTAATAGTAATGAAATCCACTGTTGATGGTTCAAAGGTGGTTTACTCACAAGATTCTGAAAAAAACACAGTCATCTCATTACTAAAGGAAGTCAGAGCATAAGGTTATGAGTTTTCAGTAATAGCAATGATATCTACTGCTCAACACAATCACTCCATTACTAAAAGAAATCAAAGCACATGGTAGTGAATTTTGAATAATAGCAATGTGATCTAGTGTTGGTGGTTCAAATATAAAACACAGTCATATTATTGTTAAAGGAAGTTAGAGCATTAGATTACAAATTCTGAGTATTAACAATAAGATATACTGCAAGTAATTAAAATAACACATACATCAAGAAAGGATGGAACTCTATCCAACTCTGTTTTGTTCAAGAAAACCTTTCTGCATTACTGATTGTATTCCTTCACATAAAGCAGCAGCTGGGCCAAAAATCTCCAACCCTTTGTGCATTACATCTTCTCCAATATATAGAGTTCATTACGTGACTTAGATTCCTCCTCCAACATGAAGGGAATTCGAATTTTCCATCAGTGACACATATTGACACTTAAAACTAACTATTAAATGCAAATGACAGCTAACTAGCAGTCTTAGAGACCTAAAACAATTAGGAGTGTAACTCCTTATTATGATTAAACCACCTTAACTAAACATTAAATGTATTCTTTGACAACTACAACCTCATGAAGTCGAATTTGATGAAGCCTCCCACGTTGTCACCTGACTGCTGATGACAAACCCTAGAAATTAGGGAACATGTTTCCCTATTTTTAGGTTTAGGATCATTGAATGTTGGCACGTGGGATAGAGCCTTTACCTCCTTATCCATGATACATTTTTCGAAACTGAAGGATTTTTTTGTATTCCATGATGTCTAGAACAAAAACCTCTCTTGGTTTTTTAAAACACTTCTCCAACTGTCAAAAATCTGTCCTTGAAAAACATGTGTCAAACAAGGAAAATTCGTTCTCTGAAATTAGGGTCTCAATGAAATCTTAGTATCTCCCAACTGAAAAAACTTATGAAGAAAGTGAGATAGGTTATTGTATTTGGAGAGCTAATGAAGAAACACCTCCCTCATAATTCCAAAATGCATTCTGCTGTAACCAGAAACTGATCTTGAAAAAGACTGTTAAAACCAGAAGACAAAGCTTCACTTTCAGCAATTTTGTAGCACAATTTTAACCATAACTTCCTCCCACTTCAGAACGCATTTGAAGAAAATGAAAGAGGTTTTTGTAGTTCAGCATGTTAGGACGAAAATACTCTTTCAGGTTTCCAAATTGAGTTCTCAGCTGCTCAGGAAACCTTCTAGAAGTTAACTAGTAAAAGCAGAAAACATAGTTTTTTATGCTGAAACAGGCTTTTTCAGGGATTTCATAGTGCACTACAAACACTCCTAGTTCAATGATTTCGTAGCTAGTTTCAAAATTTCTCCAAAATATGCAAGCTATGACTTCTAAACACCTATTAAGGCTTATAGAACATGGAATTAGGCTATGAAACTTTATTTGGAAAAGAGATATGACCTTAAAAGACTTCTAACCTTATGACCTAACCCTTAAAGCATGAAATGACCTAGAGACCCTTTAACACCATGAATAGAAAGAGGGTTTGTAAATGAGAATGACACTATTGGGACTCAAAACTTATAAGACTATGACTAAACAAGGCAACTTTCCAAAGCTTAGAGACACAGATTTTAGGGTGATAACAGTGGCTCCACTAGGGATAGTGTGCCCTTGTGGTATACTAAGAACTTGTAGCTCCAGTGCCGCTATTCATCCTCTAGGATAAAACTCAGAACCTCTACCCAATTTTATCCTCAAGCCTTTAATGATTTCTGAATGAAGAATTCAAACTGCACCTACTGAAATAGATGCTCAGTCAACCTACCCTGAGCTTATTTGCACATTCCTACCTACCTTATCAGCTGCAATCTCCAGTTGTAGCTCAAGGAACATGAAACTACAATGAAGCCAATTATTTATCTGATCTAACACTTGAATCTTTTTGACTATGCTTGAAGCAAAAATAAACCAGATACTGAAGTAACCAAGGCAGCATGAGGTGTAACTGTTCTTCACGATGAACATAACTGGAAGCCTGAACAATAAATCTTTTCCATGTAGTTAGCTATAGGGTCAAAAAACACATGGTTAGTTTGATGATTCTCATAAAATTCTATATATTCAAACAACTGATCCTCAGCCACACAAAATTTATCTGATATGCTATCCAACTGCCTTTCTGAATGATGCCCACAAACAATGAAATTTTCTTCATTATAAAGATCATTCTTTGATGCAAGCTTCTACAAGGAATTACAAAAATGAACAACCTTTTCCTCTGCCTGAGGGTCATAAAAAATTTCTTCCAGTATTTATTCCTGGTGTTTGTAATCGTTTTCATCTTCATTATGATCCAAAGACTGACAAGTCTGCTACATCTCTACAGCCATCTCGGAGGACATAATATGATTTTCATAAGTAAACCCCTGTTGATCTTCATGATGCATTTCATGGGATGCTATACTTTCTTCTTGGTACTGAAATGTATTGTTGTGAACAGCCTCTAAAATTTCTTCATCCATGAATTCATCATCATCATAACAATCCTCCAAATATTGAATAAGACTCAAAAGAATGTTTACAATAATTTTTTACCAGCAATAAGGAAGGATGACATTCTTTATACATCTCATAGAATTCATCATGAAAATTAGCAAGCGAATATATTGAACCATTTTCCAAACTTTTATACCAAGACCATGATTTTCCTTCTAAAGTGGTCATAAACATCCCCATGACACAATCTTGAGGGAATCGAACCTTAAGACTGCGTACATGCATATGGGACCTAACCAAATAAAGAGTAGCATTGTCTTTCTTTTCATCTTTGAATATTGGAAGATCATCTAACCAATCAACCTTGGGCATAGAATTTGGAAAATCAGGGATATGAGACCGATTCATAGGGGCATTCCTAGCATTTATTCTTGCAATGAAACTCATTTTGAAACTTCATCAAGCTACTGATCTTCTAGCAGTGAAGTCACCTTCCAATTTGTAATTTGATGTGTGGAGTCGCCAAGGTAGTTTTGCAGCCTCAAAAAGATATCTGAGCTCCTGCTACCTTCAGAAGTTCAACTTCTTGATTTCAAGAATGAATAATCTTTAGGCTTCCAGCAGACGCACCAAAATGTTATCTCCAAAATCAGACCCTGATAGGCTGCTGTGATCAAGTAGACTTTAAGTAACTATTTTGAACCTACTTTAGGCTGATGCTTAGCCTCCTTAGCCTGAGAGGGCTCTCTCAAGGGTTAATGATATTGATTAATGATAATATAGATGGCTAACTCTATCTTGGTTTGGTATGTTTGTAGGTTGATAAAGATGAAGGCTTGCTACCATTGGGCTATGGAGTCAACAAGTCAATAAATTTAGTGGCAAGGTTTCTTGACATGAAAGCTGAGAAAAATAAGGTTCTTAAACAAATACAATTCACTCAATAACATAGGTCAAAAGAGTCATTCCATTACTAAAGGAAGTTGGAGCATAGGGTTATGAATTATGAGTAATAGTAATGAAATCCACTGACGATGGTTCAAAGGTGGTTTACTCACAAGATTTTGAAAAAACACACTCATCTCATTACTAAAGGAAGTCAGAGAATAAGGTTATGAGTTTTGAGTAATAGCAATGAGATCTACTTCTCAACACAATCACTCCATTACTAAAAGAAATCAAAACACATGGTAGTGAATTTTGAATAATAGCAATGTGATCTAGTGCTGGTGGTTCAAATATAAAACACAGTCATCTTATTGTTAAAGGAAGTCAGAGAATTAGATTACGAATTTTAAGTATTGATAATAAGATCTAATTCAAGTAATTAAAATAACAAATACATTAAGAAAGGATGGAACTCTATCAAACTCAGTTTTGTTGAAGAAAACCTTTCTGCATTACTGATTATATTCCTTCACATAAAACAGCAGCTGGGCCAAAAATCTCCAACCCTTTGTGAATTACATCTTCTCCAATATATAGAGTTCATTACATGACTTAGATTCCTCCTCCAGCATGAGGGGAACTCAAATTTTCCAACAGTGACACCTATTGACACTTAAAACTAACTATTAAATGCAAATGACAGCTAACTAGCAGTCCTAGAGACCTAAAACAATTAGGACTGTAACTCCTTATTATGATTAAACCACCTTAACTAAATGTTCAATGCATTCTTTCACAAATGCAACCTCATGAATTCGAATTTCATGAAGCCTCCCACGTTGTCACCTGACTACTGATGACAAACCCTAGAAATTAGGGAACATGATTCCCTGTTTTTAGGTTTCGGATCCTTGAAAGTTGGCATGTGGAACAAAGCCTTTATCTCCTTATCCATGACACATTTTTCAAAAATAAAGGAGTTTGTTTTATTCCATGATGTCAAGAACAAAAACCTAGCTTTGTTTTTTACAACACTTCTCCAGCTGTCCAGAATCTATCCTTGAAAAACACGTGTCAAACAGAAAAAATCCGTTCTCTGGAATTAGGGTCTTAATGAAAACCTAGTATCTCCTAACTGAAAACACTTATGAAGAAAGTGAGATAGGTTATTGTAGTTGGAGAGGGGATAAAGAGAAACCTCCCTCAGAATTCCAAAATACGTTTTCCTATAAGCAGACACTGATCTTGAAAAATACTGCTAAAACCAGAAGACAAAGCTTGGCTTTCAACAGTTTCGTAGCGTAAGTTTAACCATAAATTCCTCCCACCTCAGAACGAATTTGAAGAAAATGAAAGAGGTTTTTGTAGTTCCACATGTTAGGAAGAAAATCGTCTTTCAGTGCTGAAAATTGAGTTCTCAGGTGCTTAGGAAACCTTCTGGAAGTTAACTAGTAAAAGCAGAAAACATAGTTTTTTATGCTGAAACAAGCTTTTTCAAGGATGTCGTAGCGCGCTAAGAAAACTCCTAGTTTAGTGATTTCGTAGCTAGTTTCAAAATTTCTCCAAAATGATGCAAGCTATGACTTCTAAACACCTATTAAGGCTTCTAGAACATGGAATGAGGCTGTGAAACTTTATTTGGAAAAGAGATATGACCTTAAAAGACTTCTAACCTTATGACCTAACCCTTAAAGCATGAAATGACCTAGAGACCCTTTAACACCATGAATTGAAAGAGGGTTTGTAAATGCGAATGACACTATTGAGACTCAAAACCTATAAGACTATGACTAGAAACAAGGAACTTTCCAAAGCTTAGAGAGAAAATTTTTAGGCGGTGACCAACACATTCCTTCAAAATTAAAATAATTATTTTACTTAAATTAATATTTTATTTAAAATTATTTAATATTTACTAGATAATTAACTTAATTTTTATAATTTATATTATATTTGTTATCCCACATTTAACAAAAGATAATGTATCATCATAATATTAACTATCTATTAATTTTTTCTAATTTTGATTTTAATCCCACATTCAAGAAGAGATAAAGCAATCAAATAATCTCTGCTATATAATAGCTTTGTTGTTACTATTCCTTACATCACATAGAGTGTTGTAGAGGTTTCATTAAAAAGCATGAAGTGATTTTGCGAAACAACTACATTGTCACCAACAAGACATTCAATGGAATATTTTTGCATTACAAAGGTTAGTTTCCCTTCTATTTTGACCATTTAAAGAGGAATTTGGGGAAATAAGTTGTTTTATGCTCACAATTATTTTTTGTTTTTGTTTTGGGGAGTAGCTCAATTCATTAATTCAAAATTTAGGAAATTTTTGAAACAAGATAGACCTAAGTTCAAATCCCACTTAGCATAGGTTGTAAATCCCCATAGGTTTACTGGTATTTACGTGCCATATGGGCTATTAGATTCCTCCTAGATACTAAAAAAATACCTATTCCATACAATTTTTTTTACATTTATTTAACGAAATAGGATTTTTTTTCAAAAAAAAAATTGCAATTGGGCCAGGGTTGCCCGCCCCCACATCAGGGGGTCATTTCCCGTGGCACAGTGTCCCCGTAGAATCAACCCCTGTCAAGCATGCAACACAGTGAAATCGGGCCCTTGCCCACTAGGGGGTACAACAATCAGTTCCTTGCCTAGTAGGGAGTCATTGTGCCCTGACCATACCCACTCGTGAGCGTGCCTGCAACAAAGTGGTCCCCTAGTAGGAAAGGGTCTGATTTCCTATGAGCGGTCCCACTGTGCAACGGGCATGCCCATGGGTTGGTTTTCCCATGTAATAGTGGCCCCTTGGCAAGAAAGTGGTCGATCCCTTGATAGGTAGGGGTCCGATTCTAAGAATCGACCTCCTACCTTCCAAGGGGCCACTATAATTAGACCCTTTCTTGCCAGGTGGTCACTTTGTTGGGGGCATGCACGTGGGTGGGTGTTCCAATGAAACAATGACCTACCAAGGGTGTGTGTTATGATCGGCCCCATGGAAGGAAGGGGGGGAATTCAAGGAACTACGTCGCAAGAACTCCCACAGGGAGGTGTGCCTGCTACATAGCACCCTGCCATGGGTTTTCCCATGGCATAATGGTGCCCTACCTGCCAATGGGTCATTATGTCGTGGGTACGCTTGGGCGAGTGTTCCCATAGCACAACAATGCAAATAATGGGGTCAATTCCTAGAACTAGCTCCCTGATAGGAAAGGGGTCATTGTGCCCCCTCTAGCAGGCAGGGGACCATTGTGCTACAGGCACACCCACGGGCAGGTCCACCCGTAACACAACGACCCCTTGGAAGACAAGGGGTTGATTCCACCGAGGCATGCCTACCACAGAGTGGACCCCTCGCAAGTGAGGTATGATTATTGAAATCGACTCCCCACCTACCAAGGGGCCACCGTGTCATGGGTACGTCGGCATACAGACTATTCTGGTCCAAGTGCAAAAATTGTAAAACTTAAAAGTTATTTTTTTTGTAAATTTTCAAATTAAAAGATAAAATTCAAATTATAATAGTTTTTCATTTTTTTTGAAGTTTAAAATTTTAAAATTAAATTTTAATTTTTTTTTACAAAATTATTTTAATTGTTGTATTCGTTCTCTTTGTTTGTTTGTTTGTTTGTTTTTTTGTTTTTTTTTTTTTTTTTTCTAACTTAAGGTATGGGGTTTTTTTCTATCTAATATAATATATATATATATATATATAATATTTATATAAGATAATATATATATATATATAATATATATATATATATATATATATATTATTTTTGCAGAAAAATGGCTTCAATAAAGGTCTTTGTGAATCTTTCTGAACCAAAGGTAGCAATAACATCATCTAAAGATTTAGGTGGACCCTCAATGAATACTATTGAATGAAACTAACTTGTGCCACATGCTAAAAACCCAGCAAGTGGCTCCTTAAAGGAAAAGGATATGATTTCATATTGGATGAAATCATGAGAAATGAGTTGTACAAAGTTTGCATGGCATGTGAAAGATAGAGAAGGCGAAGAATATGTATAGATATATCTATATGATTCTATGATTTACAATGGTTGAAGTTATGAGATGTTGTAAGAAGTACTAGACATCTATTTGGTGCCAAATACAAAAGTTGTTTATGTACTTACAAAACTTACCAAGTCACCTAAGAAGATTAGATATTGTTTTGCATTTTTGATCTATGACACTGATGAAAATTCTGCAAAGATATGTAAACAAATCGTAAATGAGATTGCAAAAAAAATGTAAGTTTGCTTATTTATATTTATGTGGTTGGAATTATTGTAATTGTATCATTATATTTTTTATAAGTTACTTATTGTTGACATTCTATATTTTGTTTGATATGATTTTGCAAAGGGTCTCTCAATTATGTTGGGGGAATTTTATTTTATAGAGCGATATATTATGGTTGTGCTTAGCAGTTTCCTCACAGAGTGAGAAGAAGATATGAGAAAGAAGCAAAAAAAATTACTTCATGCTGCTACAAGACTACATACAGGGGATCAAGAAAGAATGCCTATAGCGGATCAATCTAGTAGAGGTAGACATGTTACTTTTGAATATGAGGAAGATAAAGTTGAAGAATATGTTGCCATTACTGAGAATGAGATTAGAACTGATTTTGGAAAGGAGAAAAACCATAAAATACCAAAAACAAAAAATTCCAATAATGTCTCTCTTCAAGTTGATGATGAGGAGATTGATTATGTAGAAGTAAATATGATAACCCATAGGAGGAAGAAATAAAAAATTGGTCATTATGAAAAAATCATGGGTTGCAGTGAAGATCAAAGTGAAAGCTCAAAGGATAGCATGGAAATCATAACACCACGTGTTGATTTACAGGACGACATTATGAAAAAAAGAAAATACCATTCAAAGTCAGTTGACAAAGACAAACTTAGTTGAGGGTGGTCTTTCATGTCAACTTAATGTCAGTGAATTCTGTAAGTCAAATGAAGGACAATATAAATATAAAATTAGAAAGCTACACCACTTGCATGTTCATAACTTGAAAACATTGTTCAAGTACAATTCGTATGCACATGCGGTTGATCATGTAGTTCTTGTTGATCGAATTCAGGTTCCCAACAAAGAGGCATTTGAGAAGTCAAAATGTTTTGAATACAAATATTATGTAATTGGGGGCAACCATTCTATAGAGGCTAGAAGATAGTTGATGGAGGAATATCCCAATAACTCGCATTTTGAAATAATAAGATTTATCATTTATGTTGTTTTAACAGATACAGAAGCAAATTTATTGGAATTGGATCATAATACATATCATAAGTATAGGATTTCTATGACTTTCATCAAAAGTGTTATCTTTATTCATAGTGAATTTGAAGAGAAATATGGTAGGGATAATACAAAGGCTAGTCTAGCCTTTCGAAAGGAATGTTGTATGGAAATAGGTTATCAAATTGAAGAAAAAATAAATTCAAAAGGTGGAAAAGTAAATTCATATATATTCAGAGGTATGGATAACATTTTCCAGTTGGAATTTAGAACTAGAGAGATATGGGAATTGATTAATGATATTTTCGACATATGGGAGAACATTGCAATAAAAAGCCAGAAGGTTAAAAAGTCTAAACGAGTGATACATACTAGTAGTAAATCAGGTCCTGAAATGAAGACCTACCAAATGATATGACTATCACACCTTGGAGAAAAATGTAAGGAGTGAAGGATGTAGGTTTTAACCCCGTACAGAAATTACCTGCATACGAATTCTAAATCACAGGAAAAATAAAAATGCGAGAGCATAACCCATAAAACACATATACACAGAGATTTCCCACTGCATCTCAAAACCGAGACTACCAGCTTGATTTTTCATTATTCTCCTTTCAATGTTACAATACATATTTATATATGTCGAAGCATCCAATACCATGGACCGAAAACCATCGCGTCCAAAACTATGGACCGAAAACCATAGGTAGGTTCGCCCAACCTAATATAGGGTCCAAAAAAAGTTTTTTCTCGAGGCGCTGCCCCGAACCCCGTAGAGGGGGGCTCCGCCCCCTCAAACCCCCTGGACAAGGGGGGATGCTGCCCCCCTGCTGCGCAATCAACGCAACGAAGGGGGGGCTTCGCCCCCCCTCTAAGCCCCCGGTTCACAACGTAGGTTAGTCGTGGAAAGAATATAACACAACCCAACAATCTCCCACTTGTTGTTTTCTTTCCACAGGGGGCCACAGGAGAGCTTAGTCATTTTTCCAGCCCTGAAACACCCATTGTTCTCTACACCAAGAGAACTTCTCAGAGCTAACAGATTTTGTCAATGCATCTGCAGTATTCTTCAAAGTGTCCACCTTTACCAGCAACACCTTTTTGTCTTCTATCATATCCCTCACAAAGTGATACTGAACATCAATGTGCTTTGTCTCTGAATGATAAGCAGGGTTCTTTGCCAAGAAAATTGCACTTTGGCTGTCACAGTCTATCCTTATAGCTCCCTGTAACCCCATACTTGAACACAATCTATGCAACCAAACTGCTTCCTTGCTTGCATGAGTGGCTGCCATCTATTCTGCCTCTGTAGTTGATAGTGCCACTACAGATTGTTTCTTACTCATCCAACTGACTGCACCTCCAAATAGGTTAAACACATACCCACTTGTAGATCTTCTCTGATCCAGATCTCCAGCCCAGTCTGCATCAACAAAGCCACGGATATCCAACAGTCTGTCCAATCCTGGTCTTCCTTGGTAGCACAAACCATAATCACTAGTGCCACGCAAATACCTGAAAACCCGCTTCACTGTTGTCCAGTGCTCCTTCCCTGGTTCTGACATAAACCTGCTTAATACTCCCACTGCATGTGCAATGTCTGGTCTAGTACAGACCATGCATACATCAAGCTACCGACTGCACTTGCATATGGAACACGGGACATGTCCTCTTCCTCTTCTTGTGTCTT
>APFE030423209.1:50757-137286 GCA_000404065.3 Pinus taeda | reverse complement strand
CCCCCCCGCTGCGCAATCGGTGCGGCAAAGGGGTGGCTCCGCCCCCGCTCTAACCCCCCGGTTCACTACGTAGGTTAGTCATGGAAAGAATATAACACAACCCAACAAAGGATGACAAACTTTTCAAATAAATATTATCCCATGTGAAGTCAAGTATATTATCATTAAGAGAAATGTTCGACCAATTTCAAAAGTAAGTTTGTTGAATTACTTTTACTTATTTTTGGATTGTAATTTTATTTTAAATGTAACATGTTGTTTGTAGTATTTGTTATACATATCACTATATTAACATTTTTTCCTTTATTTATTCAGTCACAAGGTTTATATGAAAATACAAGAACATATGGTTAGATTGTTGAATGAAGATAGTCTGGATGATGTTGTACACAACTATCCAGATTCAAGTCCTATATCAACATTAAAATATTTTTATCTTGCATTTAAAAAGTTATGTTGATTTATAAATTCATTTTTATTAATATGTATTTTTTTTATTTTATAAATTATACATATATTTGTTTATTTCGTTAAATATGTCGAAGAATGATTCAAATGGAGTACTAGATAGTTTTAAAATATTTATTGAAAAAATTAAGTTGGAAAGCCTAAAAAACAACGTCTTAGGAATGTTGAACTTGATCCTACTCTTACTCATTTCATTTGGAAAGGGCTTGACACTATCCAATATCAAATAATACAAGGTGATTGTGAAGACATTGCAAAACTCATGCCTAAAAGGGATTATTCCCTAGTTATTGCAGATATTCCTCATGGTTTCAATATCCCAAACATTGAATATGATAGTGAGACTTATACATATCAAGCTTTTAGTAAAGTTGTTATAGGATTTCTAGGAGTCACAACATCAGCATTTTAGAGATTTGTGACATTTCATTCAGACACACAATTCAGAATGTTATTAACAAGCTTCAAGGGAAAAGAAAACTCAAGGATGCAACTTACATGGTAAGACATTGAAATTGTATATTTTGTTAATGTTAAAAATAATTTATTTATGTACAAGTTAATTAAACTTTTATTGTTTCATGTTACAGGAAAAAGTCAAATCTTATTGGTTGCAGAGATGGAACAATTATAAGTGATTGTGATTTCATTCATGTTGAATGTTGGAGAAAAGATGATAGCTATAAACCTAATATTCTGAATCAGGTAGATGGAAAGAGACATAGCCAAGTACTAGTTCATGATTTTGTTTTAAAAACACTAACATATGAATAAAAAGAATCAAAAGGAGAGATAATTAATATTTATCAAAATCCATAGTCGTTTATTAACTATCGTATAAATTTATTTTCAAATGAGGAGATTGTGTTTTGGATTTATTCTCAGGTTCAAGCAAGTTTTATTATATGAGATTGAATTTTAATTTATTTTATTTTTATGTTTATGTGTTTATACCAATTTACTTAATTACTTATTTTGTACTTGATGATTAGGTACAACACTAGCATGTTGCCTACAAAAAGAAAGAAATTGCATTGCCATTGAAAAAGACTCACGACAATGCAATTGTATTCAGTAAAGAATTAACGTTATTCAATTTCTTTAAGATGAAATGAAAGAATTTTGTTTGAGGAAAGGGGATTATAATTAATCATGTGCTACAAAAAAGGAAAAGTAACATCAACCATGATTAGATAGAATGATTGGAAAGGGATACTTTGGGAGATTTGAAAACATCAAGGGTCCGTCAGAAGAGGAAAATGACCAAACTGAAGCAAAACATATTATGGAAGAAGACAACAATGAAGCTATAGAACATGATGGGAATGAATTATATAATATTATTGATTAAATTTAAGTTATTCTTGCAAATCAAACTCATTTTTTGGAACTATTAATTAGCTATAATTGTAATGTTTTGACTTTGATATTTATGAGAAGAATAAATATTCACTTATTGTTGTTATATGTTTAATATTTGTATTCTATGACTTTCACTTTAATTTTTATGTGAATCATTATTTTCTAAAAAAAAATGGGATTATTATTATTTTTTGACATAAAATTCATAAAAATTGCAATTAAAAAAAATCATTAAAATTTTCTCATAAAACTCGTTTAGTTGACATGTCATTGTTAGCAAAAAAGTTTCAAAATGTGTATTTTTATGTCAAATGTTAAATATTATTTCTATTTTACTGAAAATTATTTGATGTGCATTGAAATATTAATTAATGATAGATAAACGTATAGAAAATCGTAACTTTAAAATATACTATGAAAAAAAATCTTACTAAAAAGGAAAAAATAAAAAAACACAAACTTTAAGAACACTTCAAAATAAATATATCAGGGAAGAAGAAGAAGAATAAGACTACATAAAAAATTGTTAAATTTGAAAAATAAGTACCCACACTAAATACATTAGAAAAATTAAAGTGTCAAAAATAACTCTTTTAAAAAAAGTGGTTGATGTTGCATCACCAATTTTCAAAATCAACATGAAAATCACTAACATTTTAAAAATAATGTTCATACCCGATACATAAAAATATTTAAAGTGTCAAAAATATTCTAAAAAAGGAAGAGGTGTATTCTGAATCAACACTTTTCAAAATCAGATGATTTTTAGCTACCTAGAAAAAATGGGTGCCCAGTATAGTTCTCATTTTAAAATTTATGTTCTTGTATGTGAAGGAGGAAATAATAAGGAAAACCGGTGAACGAGACCATATGGTAGCTTAGTTTATCAATGATTTTTCCTTTGCTAATGACGTCCAAAAAATAACAACTGCTTTGCAAGTAGTCAAAAGGGTCTTGTACTCTGTAGGTAAGATTACAAAAGACTACATTGAGCAAGATGCCTTCGACCATATATATGAATATGAAGTCCACAAAATTGTGGCTTGAAGAAAAATAAACTTGGAACCTGATGGGGATGAAATAGAGTATTTATGGCACTTAACATGCAAGGAATCTGAAGGGGAGTGGAACGTCAAAGATGGGCATGTAACCATGGTTCTATAGCTACAACCTCTGAAGTTGTGGAAGAACAATATCATCATTGATGAGAAGCCAAAGTTAGCCTTGATTAGGGGCTATTGGGATGAACATACAATTAAGGAAATATTCAATCTCCTGAAAGAGTATGAGGACCTATTCACTTCATCTGTTGCCAAGATTAAAGGAATTAAGGGGGAGTTTGGAGAAATGAATATCATGTTGAAGACATATGCGAGACTAGTAAAGCATAGGTAATATATATTGAATCTAAGGTTCAAGGAGAAGATGAAGAAGGAGATTAAAAAATGTTCGCCTAAGGGCTCATCTCCCTAGTTGATGAAGTTGAATGGGTCAGCTCGAATGTCATATAAAATAAGGAATCTAAATAAATCTGGATCTACGTGGATTACAGGAGTTTGAACAGTGCATGTGTTCATGGCCCCTTTCCTACACAATTCAGTGATGAAGTCCTAGATAATGTCGCAGGTAACTAGGCATACTCTTTCACAGATGGATTCTCTAGTTACCACCAAGATCGTATTACAGAGAAGGATAAGAAGAAAACCACATTTACGGTCAAATGGGGGTCCGATGCCTACCATGTCATGCCCTTTGGACTAAAGAATATGTTGACAGTGTTTTCGAGGATTGTGATTGTTATCTTCTAGGATGACATTCACAAATTTATGGAAGTGTACAAGGATGACTGGAGAGTCTATAGTTTACTAAAAAGGAACTCCACTTTTCTTTGGGTGATGTTTGACCACTGCAGGTAGTTGCACATCTCCTTGAATACGAAGAAGTATATTTTTGTTGTCCCATTTGGAACACTCTTGGGGAATATAGTTTGTAAGGAGGGAGTGTGCATTGATCCTACCAAAGTTGTAGTAATCATGAACATGCCTCCATCGACAAGTGTTAAGTTGGTGAGATCAATCCTTGGCCACAACGGATATTAGCATATGTTCATATGCAACTATGACTTGATCACCACGCCTCTGGAAATTTTATTGAAGAAATATGAGAGGTTTACCTGGTATGATGAATGTGAAGCTTCCTTCAATGTGCTAAAAGAAAAGATGTCAAGCACACTGATCCTAGTTTATCCAAATTAGAACAAGCAATTCCACGTTCATATCGATGCATCTAGAATCACTTTTGGAGTTGTTCTGGCTCAACGTAGAGACAACAATCTTCATCACCTGATCTACTTTTCTAGTAGAAAAATTTTCCATGATGGAAAATAGCTATACTACAACTGAGCATGAATATCTCGCAATGGTGTACTTGCTATAAAAGTTCTGACACTACCTTCTAGGAGGCTCATTCAAGTTTTTCATTGATCACTTTGCTTTGAATTACTTAGTGAATAAGCTTGTGCTTGAAGGAAGAAACGGTAGATGGATCCTATTGTTCCAGGAGTTCACATTTGAGGTAATCATTAGCCCTAGGAGGATCAGTAGATGATCAATTGCTAGAAGCTTAATTGTTCCTAGTTTAGGCCATACTAGACTACTTGGAGGAAATCACATTATTCTTAGCCATAGGAAAATGTTTATATGGGTATATGGTGACACAGTGAAGGAACATGGTAGTTCGAGCTGTAAATTACTAATTGATCATACGACAATTATACAAGATGGCCCTCGACCATATATTATGATGGTGTGTTGTCAATCATGAGAAGCAAGATTTTCTATGGGAACACCATTTAGGAGATTTAGGAGGACATCTGGGTAGGAAATTCACCACGATAAAGTATTGTAGGTAGGACTTTGGTGGCGCAGTATTTTATGTGATGAAAAAGAATATTCCAAGAAGTGTGATGTTTGCTAATGCATGGGAAGAACATCACACCGCGATGAAGTTTCCTTACAGCCAGTATGAGCACTGCAAGCCTTTTATAAATGAATGATAAAATTTCTGGGGTCCATTAATCCTCCAACACGTCACTCCCATAGCAAATACATTATCACCACCACATATTACCTTACTATATGGGAAAAATATACTCCAGTCAAGGACTGTATTGTAGACACCGCCACCAGGTTCATCTTTGAGAATATTATCACTCAATTGTGATGTCCTCAAAGCCTCAAAAGTGACCAGGGGATCCACTACATTAATGAGACAGTTGCCTCTTTTCTACAAAACTTCATGATCCAGCACCATAAGAGAAACCCCTACCATCCCCAAGAAAACGGAATTGCGGAAGCTTTAAACAAAATCATAAAGAGAGGCCTCCAACTAAAAATGATCAAATTCTCCATGGGAAGAACAAGCTAAAAAAATAGATTCATGAGATCCAAGACCTTTGGACCACAGTTTCCGAAATAGTACCAAATGAACTAGAATAATTTTCATCTTGTACTCTTTTGGATTGCTGCGATGATATTAGAACGATATGGACCAATCTCTTCTCAATAAACAAAGATATTCAACGAACTATTTATGCCACTCAAAGGGTGCTCCCAGTTCTAGTATCCTAGTATGCCAGTGAAATCAAGCATAAAATCACTAAAGTGTCTTGTTTGAAAGCCTCCATTCAATAAGCTATGGGCGAAGATAAAGAACTCTTCACTCGAGTTCAAGATTTGCCAGGGTTCCTTGCAAAGAAGAAGCAATCGGTCTACCCTCTTCACAAGTAGACTAATCAACTCTTCAACCAAGCCATGGTGACCTCAAGTCTCAGCCAACAAAACAACCTTCTCGTTAAGGCCAATGTCCTCGAAAAATAGATCTGACAAATTTAATATGCTTCGCACACGATAAAGACTTTGCTCTATGACCTTAAGCCACCTGCACGGGCCAACTTCTAGAATCTATAACAGATCAATGTAGAAGCTGAAACTCAAAGGAATGCTCACTTAACTACATGACTTTCTCAACCATCAGCTGAACTCACTACACACTTCATCAATCAAGTGATCACTCTCATAGCTCCATGGAAGATGGACCTTACCAGGTAGACACAATTTAAATCCATTGCCATTCAATCCATTCCAAATTTGGGTCCTTCATTTAAAGGAGAAGGGTAAGAAGGTGTAGCACTAGTAGGAGCAGTTCAGCAAGAAGCACCAGCAACACCAAGAAATGGTTGACTCAAGGACATGTCAGTGGACTATGGTGAAGAATTGTTGGGTCCTTCATTTTGGGGTCAAATTTTTGACATGTTTTTATTATAGTTTGACCAAATCTGACTAATGGAGAGTCAAAGAGAAAGCAGTTGAGGACGGATAACAAATCTGTTGCAGTCTAGATGTTGCCAAAGGTTGGCTAATGAAATAGGGATACATGTAGTCACAATCGAGCCAAAATAGCCATCAATGGTAGAGGAAGAACTCACATCCAAGAAAAAGAAGTAGTTGAGATGGAAAGGGTAGAGCATTCGAGGAAGATACCAGCATTCTAGGTGAGAGAAGTGCATAAAATTTGAAGGAAAAGTTGAAACGAGGAGAGAAAGAAGGGATATTACTGAAATGTTATCGCAGACCCGATCGAGCTTCACATGATTCTATGATCAACTGGTCATATATTAGTTTATGTTCCTAATTCTTGTTCCATTAAGAAGGCATCATATCCTAAATGTAATGATTGAATGTTGTTTGCACTAATGAAAGAAAGAGTTGCAGGGATGTGTTGGATCTACTTGTGTTGTTTTTATGTGGCCGTTTTAAAATTTTTATTATGAATGTATGTGCGTAGTCCATATTCCTTTGAATGTTTTAGTTTTTGTCTTCCTCAATGGTTATACATACGATGTTGTCATTCTAAGTTTAAGAGTATTTATAGCCTTTGCGCGACTCCTCCCAATTCCTGGTTCCAATCCCTTAACTAAGTAAGGTCATGGCACTCCTCGGTTGAGATACCTTATTCCTCCTGAGTATTGTGAAAATGTCAGTATTACGCTAGACTGTAACAGACTCTCTTGTTGGCCCCTATATTTGAACCCAAGGTTTCTACTTGTCCATCATTTTTCGCCAACAACATGTGATTTTATGGTTATGTGTTGTTATTAGAATGGAGATTTTCCTGGATCAACAAGGGTTTTAGCCTTTCCCTTTCATTTCCTAGATAGCCATGGTGTTGTGGGTTTTTCCACTTTTTGTCTTTCTAATTGGTGCTCATGTGCCTTATGGTTGTGGGTCAGAACAAATTCTTTAGAAGATCTAGAACAACTTCCGTTGAGTCAGTTATCATGGAGCCTAGGTTGGGAAAAACTCTCTTGAGCCCTTGGTGGGTTGAGTTACAAGTCCCTAGAGCCAGATTGAACAAATTCTCTAGAGACCTGGAAGGTTTTGGGTTGAGTTACTAGTTCCTGGAGCCCTAGATAGCTTGGGTAGAGACTGATCTGGTTGATGCTATGATGTATGACCATGGAAGTGGAATCAATATGGTTGACAATTGAGGTATTTTGGCCTCTTAAAGCCCTGATTTTGTTATGTTTTGGTTTATTCGAGGAGATCCCACATTCATGCATAGAATATGGTGCGAGGCTAATTGGCTAAAAGAAATATTTGGATCAGCACAATCTATGGTCGTGTCATATGTGTAAACCCCTCACTTGTTGGTGTTTTCATATGTTAATATGAGACATTTCCTTATTGTGATCTATTAGAATTTCTAGTGATTATGTTAGTGACATTACGGTTTAATTTCCATGGTTTCTATGCTGGTTATTTTCTAGTTATATGATGGTTATATAATGTGTATTATATATGGCTCTTGCCATGAATTATTTAGTTATTGATTGGTTGTTAAATGTATGGACTAATAAGTTTTGTTGCAATTATGTGGAGATGGCATAGGGCCTTGTTGGTGATTCTCAGATGAATCTCATATTATGGTGATCATATATGTACTCATGACCTGTAGCTTACATTGTTTCCATGCGTTTGATGAGATGTCTAGTGTGTTTTATGTAGTCTAGGTCAATTTTTTCCTCCATTTAGATTTATTTTCATGTTAATTATGATTCTAAGAAGTCTCAGGTTGTTTTGGGTAGTGGTCTAGAGGTTGGCTTGGAATTGTGGCTCAGATCTCAGGACTACACCCTTTAAACTGGCCACATTAGGTCACAACTACATCGAGGAAGTGTTATGCATGTGGTCAGAGGCCTATAACCACACCCAGGCCTTGTCATGCATGTGGTCACCTGGGGTGGTCTATTGGCCTTTGAGTGTCCTGTAGCCCTTAGGGGTGTTTTTATTTGTTAGTTGTTATTTGTTTGTTAGCCCCACTTTCCTAACTGGATCTTGGAGGTTGGGTCATGTCATAGTAACTCTTTGTCTCACATTTACCGTGGCAAGCCAGTAAAATGGGTAAATGTGGGAAGTGGTGGTTACAGGTTGGTATCAAAGCTTCCAAGTACATATGTATTGCTAATACGGATTGAATCCATAGACGAGATAGCCTCCCCTAAAATTCACTATAGTATGTTGGATTATGTTTATATATAGTTAACCAGCATGGTATGTTTCTAGGAAATAGGAGATTAGAGATGACAAGAAAAGTGGTGGATTACAGTTCACGTGACTCTCCTTATAGATCAGTTGAGAAACAAGGAGATGAGTGCACTCTTGACATAGTAGAATCATTCAGTCATAGGAAAGACTTGTCAGAGCACAAAAAGAACAAGCAGAGGTAAATGCAATGATTCTTTAGAGTTTATCAGATTTTCATTGATAGGGTCAACCACAGATCAAATATGGACAGGAGGAAAGGAATAATTGGGTGTATGGTAGCAAGTCCCCTGGATAACATGATCTGAGGTGGAAGATGGATGGATACACCTAACTGGAGAGCTTATGGTTATGGGTTCTATTCTAGTTCTGGATTAGAGAGATAGTGTGGTCATCATCATTATCTTCCTTACTAGAGGAATGGGAAGTAGTACTTGTAGGATGAGTTCAAGAAAGCCAAGCCTCCTACCCTAGATGGAGAGTTGAAGATATCTGAAGATGCAGAAGCATGGTTGCTTGGGATGAAGATATTTTTGAACTACATGACTATATAGATGCCATGAAAGTTATGATAGATATTTTCAGTCTCAAAGGGAAATGATACATCTGGTGGTAATATGTGAAGCCTGTCAAAAGTATCAAGATAAAGGAGTTGAGTCGGTGTGATTTCAAACGATTCTTCAAAAATAAGTACTTGTGAGAGAGATATTGTGATGATAAGGATAAGGATTTCTAGGAATTGAAGATGGGATATATGACAGATGAAGACTATGCAACTAATTTGTTGGATTTATCGAGCTATGTACCATATCTTAAGGATCAGAAAACGAAGGTTCAAAGATTTATTAGTAGATTGCTATTAGCATTTAAGGATCAGATTGAATATGATAAGCCTTGGACATTGGAGGAAGTAATTAGGAATTTGAAACATTGTTATGAGCAGTCTAAGCTAAGTCTAAGCCTAAGAAGGGCTGGAAATTTAATGACATGACTAAGGGAAAATGTGATAATAAGCGAGGAAGACCTAAAGATGTAAGTAAGAAGGAGAATGAAACATCATATATGGAATTAATTGGAGTTGATAGAGGACATGCATTTCAATATGAGGAGCAGAACAAGGGTGATGGAAAGAAGATTTTGCAATGTTTGAATTATGGTGCAGAGAATCACATGAGATATTGTCGATAACATTAGAGTGGCATACCTTAGATTTATAGTGCTTAGGAGGCACAAATAGTTGGAAATGTTGGATAGAGTATTCCTCGAATTTATGCAACATTGGATGACAGGTAGGTCGATCATTAGACATCTATTATCAAGATGGAAGGTAAGAGTTGTGATCAATTTGTTTCTATTTTGATCAATCCTAGATATAATTATAGTTATATTAGTTCTAACCTGGTGGATAAGTGTTTCTTGAAAAAAGAAGTGCAAGTAGAGTCTTAGTTGGTGTTGTTGTCTACAGGTACTAACAAAAGAGTTCATCATTTGATAAGATCTTGTGCATTTCATCTAAATGGTATGTCTACATCAACACACATAAATGTTCTTCCATTAAGATCATATAGTATGTTGTTGGGTATGGATTGGTTATGCATTCACAGGACTAAGTTAGCTTTTATGACAAGGATAGTGAGTGCTTGGATGATGATGGAGAGAAGAGAATCTTACAGGGAGAGAAAAACCCTATGTTAGTGAGAATGGTTATAGTTACGCAGGAAAATTGCAGTAGTAGGAAAAGATTTGTATTGTTTATAGTTCATATTTCTAATGACAAAGGGAAGCATGTTAAGGGCATTGAAGTCTTGAAGAGGAAGTGGATTTCTCTATTGATTTGATGTTGGAAAAAAGCCAAACATCAAAGGAACCGTATGGGATAAGTGATCTGGATTTAAACAAGAAAGCAACAAATTAAGGAGATAACCATAAATACAGAGATGTAATAGAAATAATACTCCATTTCATTAATGTAAAATACTGAAATATGCTTACAAACAGAAATGGAAATAAACTAGCTTGGGTGATGGTAGTTTATCTCTGAGGAGAGATGTGGTGGCTACATGCCTCTGAACTATCTCAAAATGAGGCTCGAAGGCCTATTTATTTTTTAGAAATAATGGAAAACCCTAAACATCCAAAATCCTAACCCTAGGAGATGAAGCGCCAAACTATGGGCCCTGTTTTGGGTAAATCGGTACATCAACTTCCCGGGGTTGTAACTTTGGCATACGATCTCCGTTTGACGTGCAAAATACCTCATTAGAAATATCTATCCAAGGACTACAACTTTGGGAGGAGAATGTTGATATGGGAACCCATTTTTCTCCTAGTTTTCCCAAAAAACATCGTTTAGGGCCTCAAAACAACTCTGGAAGTTCAGGACCTAAAAGCCTGCCAAAAATAGTAAATTGTGCTAGAAATAAGGAAACTGAAAAACTAAAAGAAACAATGCTGGGGGTCCAAGTGGAATTGGCATGTGGCCACCACTATCCACTTGGATCAATGAGCACTCTAGAATTAGTGGAGTTGAAGGTGCGGCTTAAGGAAATGCTCGATAATGGATACATTAGGCCAAGTGTTTCACCTTGGGTTGCACCTGTGTTGTTTGTGAAGATGAAGGATGGTACTCTCTGCTTGTGTATTGATTACAGGCATTTGAACAAGGTTACGAACAAGAATAGGTATCATTTGTCACAGATTGGTGACTTGTTTGATCATTGGAAGGGGGCAATAGTGTTCTCAAATATTGACTTGAGATCAGGATATCATCAAGTACGCATCAAAGAAGAGGACGTCTAAAATATCACATTATGTGCCAGGTATGGGCATTATGAGTTTTTATTGTTTCCATTTGGTATTAATAATGCTCCAACTACTTTCATGTGTTTCATGAATAGTGTGTTGCATCCTTATCTAGAAAATTTTGTGATAATATTCATTGATGCCATATTGATATATTCTAAAAATGAGGAAGAGCATTAAAAACACCAAGTAGCCGTGTTAAGATTTTTGAGAGATAATTAGTTGTATTCCAAGCTTAGTAAGTGCTCTTTATTTCATACAAAAGTTTATTACTTAGGACATGCTGTTTGCAAGGAAGGCATAGCAGTGGACTCAAAAAATATTAGAGCTATCATGGAGTGGGCAGCTCCTAGGAAAGTGGATGAGGTTAGATCATTCATGGGACTAGTAGGTTATTACAGGTGGTTCATTAGGAAATTATCATTGATTTACTATGCTATTACATATTTGTAGTGAAAAGGGAAGAAGTTTGAATGGACTAAGGAGTGTGCAATTAGTTTTAAGCAGTTGAAGAATTTACCTAGAAATGCTCCAGTCTTGAATATTGTAGATCTAGGTAAATAGTTTGTGGTATGTATAGATGCTTACAAGAGAGGACTTGGTGGAGTATTGATGCAGGAAGGACAAGTTGTATGCTATGAGTCAGGGAAGTTGAATGAGCATGAGAAGAAATATGTGACATGTGATCCTGAGTTGGAATCTATCATTCATGCCTTAAATATGTGGAGATATTATCTTCTTGGCATGAGGTTTGTGTTGATGAGTGATCATAGTTAGTTGAGGTACTTGTTTGACCAACCTAATTTGAGTGTTAGGAAATATATATGGTTAGATACTATTAGTGAGTTTGACTTCGAGATCAAGTACATTAAGGGAAAGGAAAACAAGGATGTAGATGCTCTTAGAGGAAGAGTGCAGGTGAATCACATTGCAACAGTAATTTCTTATGGGACAGACTTATGAGAGTAGATCTTGTAAGTAGGATAACATGATGACAGGTATTAGCAACTAAGGCATAAGTTACAACAACAGGTTACATGTAATAGGGATGAGGAGTAACATCTCACGGTAGATGGCTTGGTTAGATTTAGGAACATGATTTATGTGTCTGACAACAGTGAGCTAAAGAAGCCTATTTTGAGGGAGTTTCATTTCAAGTTGTATTCAGGTTGCCTGGGATATCAGAAGGCATAGAAAATAGTTAAGAAGTTCTATCATTCGACAAACTTGAAGAAATACGTGTATGATTTTTTTACAAGATGTTTGTATTATGAGCAAGTAAAAGCAAAGTGTAATAATCAAGTTGGTTTATTACAACCAATTTCGATTCCAGAGTCAAAATGTGAAGTCATTTCCATGTAATTCATTACATGTTTTCCGAGGACATCGAAGCAGCATGATTATATCATGGTTGTGGTTGACAGGTTAAAGTAGTGCACTTCATTGCAGTTGAGTCTATGAATTCAGCTTGTAAGTTAGCTCTGATTTTCATCATGGAAATAGTGAGATTGCATGGCATTCCTAAGAAGATTGTATCTGACAAAGATGCCAAGATCACTTCTAGGTTTTGGAAAGGATTGTACGGTGGTTTAGGGACAAAGTTGGCTTTAAAACTTATCATCCACATATATATGGAAATATAGATAGGGTAAATAGGATTTTAGAGGATATCTTGAGGATGTATGTTATGCATCAATAGAGGAAGTGGGAAGGGCATCTTCCACTGGTATAGTTTGCTTATAGTAATGGGTATTAGAAATCCTTGTAGATGTGTTTCTTTTAGGCACTTTATGGGAGGAGTTTCAATACTCCTATTAAATGGAGCGATCCTATGAAAAGGGAAATGTTTGGACCAAATATGTTGGCAAAGCTGGAATAGGAAATGAAAGTTATTGAAAGGAATTTGAAGGAAATAGAGGATGGGAGGAACAATTATGCATTTCAGCAACGGGTATTTAAAGATTTTTAGGTTGGGGAGCATGTGTACTTGTGCATTAAGCCAAAGAGGAGCTCCTTGAGCATTTTATCATGTGTCAAGTTAACACCTCATCATTGTGGGACTTTCAAGGTCCTTGAGAGGATTGGACTAGTGGCCTACCAACTCTCACTACCTCTAATCGTGAAATTCCATGACGTTTTCCATGTTTCATTTCTTAAGAAGTATGTCTAGGATGTCAATCACTGGTATGTATTACAAGTGCAACTAGAGGGAGAATTCCATCCAGAACCACAATGCATATTGCAACATAAATGTCTCATGCTCTGGAACTGAGCAATCAAATAGTTTAAAGTGTAGTGAAAGAACTTTGCGGCTAATGAAGCTACATGGGAGATGGTTCATAAGATGCAAGCTATGTATCCTTCATTATTTGTAGGTTGAGAAAATGAGTTTTTCGTATATGTATATGTATATGTATGTTGTTGTACATACCACAACAAGTTGTGTTATAAAGCTCCAATAAGAAGTATGACTTTTATGTTTGTCATGTTGATCGTGTGTTGATCATGGTTTGCAGTGGTTGCTCATTGTAAATACTGCATCGAGCTATGTTATAAATCTCCATGGGAAGTATGTATTTTCTTCAACAGTTTGTTGGTAATAGGTGTCATTGAACACTAAGGAAAGTGTTCCCCCAAGGGGGAGGGGTTTGTAACAACCCCTAGTTTATTTTCCATGTAAATAAATATATAACCATGGTAACGGGACACGTATTCCAGGTTGGTTGTTGCAAAAAGCATAGTGATGGGTATCACTGGTGATTAATTAATGGCTATGGAAATTGGAAAATGCAAAGAGGCAATAATTGTCATTTTATTATGAAAATAAAGGAAAACTGGAGAAAATAAAGGTGAAGACACACAATTCTATATGGAAAGAAAATTAGAGGAAAAATGAAGGAACATGAAGAAAATATAGGGCTCAATGATAAAAAGGTTTATCAAGATCAATTCACATCCTTTTCTGGTTATCCTTTTGTCACTCTAGTTTTGGAGCTCTCATTTTCAATATTTAATTCTCTCATACTCTTGCACACTTAGAGTATTCTTGGAGCAGTTTTCCATACATTATATTTGGAGAAGGAAGTTAAAGCAAAGAAGGAAAGCACAATGGAATAGTTGGATCATCAACCAAGGTATTTTTTAAGTATTTAAATATTTTCTTATATATAGTATTGTAGGAGACTCAGTTTTGGTTTGAAAATTCATACGTATCAAATGTAGGCAAATATTCAATTAAAAACCTAGAATTTACTATTAAAATTGGTAAAGTTTTGGCAAATATCAACCAAATAATCACATATATGTAAAAAATAGGAAAATTTTTAACCAAATTGGCAAATATTCTTTTAGAAAATGTCTAAAAAATAGCCCATTTGCGAAATTTCGCCACTAAATTTTTCCCTATCAGGAGCTACAGTTGGATTTCTTCTCAAGTAACAAGTTGCATGTGTCATTTCCTTGTTTATTTTTGGATGCATGGTATATGCATGTGATTTTTTGGTTTCGTGTTGTCATTGGCATGGAGATTTACCTAGATTGATAGTGATTTTAGCCTTGCCTTAACATTTCCTTGATAGCCATGGTGTTGTGGGTTTTTCCACTTGTTCTTCGTCTGATTGGTGCTCATGTGCCTTATGGCTGTGGGTTGGAACAAATGCTTTGGATTCCTCGGAACAACTTGGGTTGAGTTACTAGTGCTAGAGCCTAGGTTGGGAGAAATGCTATGGAACCCTTGGTGGGTTGAGTTACTAATCTTGGGAGCAAGGTTGGACAAATGATCTAGAGCTCTAGAAGGATGTGGGTTGAGTTAATAGTTCCTCAATCCCTAGAAAACTTGGGTAGAAACTGATCTAGTTAGTGTTAGTGATGTTTGGCCATGGAGGTGGAATCCCTATGGTTGTGGGTTGAGGTGGTTTGGCCTTTGGAAACCCTGGTTTGGTTATGTTTTGGTTTATTCCATGAGATCCTAGATTCATGCTTGGAATATGGTGTGGGGGTGATTGGTTGAAAGAAATATTTGGTTCAGCCCAATATATGTTTTGGTGCTATGTGGAAGTCCTTGACTTGGTTGGTATTTTCGTGTGTTAATATGAGACATTTCCTTATTGTGATCTATGAGAATTTGTAGTGATTATGTTGGTGATATTATGGTTGAATTGTCATGGTTTTTATGCTGGTTATTTTCTGGTTATATGTTGGTTATTTTCTGGTTATATGTTCATTATATGATGTGTATTATCTACGACTCTTGTCATGAATTATTTAGCTATTGATTGTTTGATGAATGTATGAACTAATAAGTGTTTTGTAGCTATTTGGAGAGCACATAGGGACTTCTTAGTGATTATCAAATGAATCTCATACTATTATGAGCATATATGCACTCATGACTTGTAGCTTACATGTTTGCCATGTATTTGATGAAATTTTTAGTGTTATATGTAGTTTATGTCAAGTTGTGCCTCCAAGTTTGAATGTTTATCTTTTTTGTCATGCCAATTATGATTAAAAAAAGTCTCAAGAAATTCTAGGTAGTGGTCTGGGTGCTAACCTTGAATTGTGGCTCAAACCTTGGGACTACACACTTTGAACTAGGTAAGTTGGGTCACAACTACATGGAGGCATTGTTGTGCATGTGGTTGCAGGCCTATAACCACACTCAGGCCTTTTCCTGCACATGGTTTGGATTCTACGTTAGTGAAAAGATCCCCAACTTAGGGTTTGATAACCTGGGTTGGTCCTTTCGCCTTTGTGTCTCTTGTATCACTGAGGGATGGTTTGAGTTTTCAATTGTTGTTATCTTGTCGACTCTAGTTCCATAACTAGAGCTTGGAGGTTAGGTCATGTCATAGTCACTCTTTGTCTCAAGTTTACCCTAGTACTTCGGTGAAATTGGGTGAATGTGGGAAGAGGTAGTTACAATTTCATCAAATTTCAAGGTAGTTTCATTACTACCTATGGAAATAACCAAACTATTCCACAAATCTGGTAGAGAACATAACATGCTGATGCGCTTGTCCTCATTTGAAATCTTAATATCAACAAATAATAACTGACTTACCACGTTATTGAAGGAATTTATATGCTCAGTCACTGAGTCTCCGTCCCTCATCCTTAGGTTATAAACCTTCTTCCATAGGAACAAATTATTTACCAAGGACTTAGATGGATACAAATTCCCTAACTTCTCCCACAAATATTTCATTATAGCTTGTCTTTAAACAATCAATAATAATGAATATGATACACACAACTATATTGTGCTCTTTCCCTTTCGATCCAACTTGATCTAGTATTTTTTCAACATTATCATTGGTTTAGCACCTAGATCCACATCAATCCATTAATATTTATCCACCAAAGAATCCTCCATATTGAGCTTCCATAACTCAAAAAAAATTCCATTGAATTTCTTGAACTCTATCTTTCCATTGTTTGCCATTTCCTTTCACCACAAGAATCGATGATGCAAATCTCCCACTATAACAAGTTCTACCACATGCCTGAGAAAAATCCATTAGATGCAAATGAATGCCCTTAAATCTAAAAATGCTCTAATTCAAAATGAAAGTTTATTCCTTTACTGATAATACCTATAAACAAATTCTTAATAAATAAAAAATATATAATGGAAAGAACAAAAAATATACACAGAGATTTTTCTCTTGGAAACAAAAATAAGCAAAAATATATTGATTTTTCATTATATTCTTTTCAATGTTACTATACTTTATATACATGTAGAATCATTTATAAATCCCCAATCCACTAACGGTAGATTAGAACTTAATTGTATTTACTTTGAAAAGATCTACAAACCCTTGGGAAAAACCATCATGTGTAAAACCATGTGCAAAATCATGGGAAAAAGCACCCAAACCCTCAAACCCACTTTGTTCATGGTGCATATATGTTGTGCATATAACTCTCTAGTCTATGAGAACTTATTGCAAATAATCATTTCAAATCAAAGCTAACTCTCGGTAAAAATTATACACTTTACATAATTTGCATAAATTCTAGTGCTTTTGAACTAGCATCTTTAGATATAATGATGCCATAATATCCAAGAATCCTACAACAAGTTATTTCGGTTTGATACAAAATTTTCATGCTGTATAATATTTTCCATCAAAATATTTTGGTTCACGAGCCCATTTCATTCCTCATGTAGGATCTTCATTGACAACTATCTTCCACTTGGGGAATCTCCTTATTTATTCTAATGAATTGTTTATATCCTTCTCTACATCTAAAATGAGTGAATTTTATATGACTTTATCATCTTAAAAATCTAATATTGGGGGCTCTTGTGGCTCCGAAGTTTTACATTTTGGGGGTGAACATTTTTGTCTTTTGCATGAGATCTTGCTCAGGGACAAGAATCGTGAAGGTGGCATGTTTGATAGAAAAATTGAAATGAAAAGGTTTTTTTTTTAGTTCAAGGCCTAAATCCAGTGATGTTTACCTTATTTTAAAACCATTCTATCTAGAATACCTTTACTAAGATCAATCTCCTTACATATTTAAGCATAAATTGAAAATCCTCGACTATGCCCTCTCAGTGTCTAAATAGAGAATTTTGTATTCCTTTAATGACTAAAAAATTCCAAAGATAGAGTGGAAAATTTGGTAGGTGAACCTAAATCACCATTTTTTGAAGTTACATACATAATATAAGGGTGAAATTTCATAAATCATGGGTTCATAAAGAGACTTTATCTTGTGTAGAACCAAGGCCCTATTTAAGGACCACCATCCTTCCCAGAAGTCATCTATTCTCAAAACCCTCATCTCTCAAGCCCTTAAAATATCTACTTCCCAATTTATTCCTTGAGAAAAGGACCACCTTTTCCAAGCCTTTAGATGCAATGGATATACCTCATCTCAAATACATAGATCATTTCGTAAAGTCTCCAATCGCAAATCCTCCTCTCGTCCCCAATACTAAGTCTCTCTTCCCTATATTAAAGGGACCACTAACCTAATTTCTAAAAAATGGTCAAGGAAGAACATAAAAAGAACCTTTAAACCTCAAAAAACTTTGAAGCAAATGTTCTTGTAACTGAAGGAAAAGTTTGACCCCGTCCTATGTTCAGGGGTTTACCAAATTCCATGTTCATGTGAGAAGTCATATATTGGCCAAATGGGTCATACCTTCAAAATTCACTTGAAATAACATATAAATGATACCAACCATCTACGTTTATCTAGTTCAACCATTATTAAAAACTCATTTAATTCTAATCTCCTTATATGTTTTGATCAATCTAAAACATTGGCTTGTGTTTTGTTTCACAACACTCACATCATCGTGGATGCTCTAGAAATCAAGAAGAATCCCCATAATTTCAACTAATCTAGGGGATTAAAAATATGCTCAAAAATCAAAGTGCTCAAAATTAGTCGAAACTAGTGTCGAATCGTAGATCTCATTTTTCTGATTCCAGCAACAATTGAATCACCTCATTCCAACAATGTATGTGAAAGTTATTGCATTCTGAAGTTTTTGGCAAACAACTAAAAAGTGAACTTACATGGTTGATTGGGGTGTTGACTAGGCAAGTTGTAAAGTGATGTGGCATTGATGTCAGTAAGATGATTGGACATGTATGGTGGTTGATGGTCCAATCCCATGCTGACATGTGGAAGATCATATAGGGTTTGGTGGTGAAATTTTATTCGTGGTTGGTTTTTGGGTGGAACAACTAGGAGGCACCATGGGGCTTAATGGGAGGATACCACGTGGCCCTTAGCATTTTGTTCAAAACAAATTTTGGGGTTTGATTGACCCTGCTCGAATTGAATGCATGACCTCACCACAATTAACCAAAAATCCCACCATTCTACCATCCAATTGGTTCTTACCATACAATGGGCATCAGTTATATTTGAATTAACATGGTTACAACATTGGTAGGAGGGGTTTGGGAGCATGGACTCAGCCCCAGTCATATGATATGTAATGTGTCCATGGAGTAAGATGAGAGGGGTAGTTGCTAAGCCCTGGCGCTAGGGCATATTAAAAATCATGTAATCATGGCATATGCGCAGAAGGACAGGGTGGGATGTTAGCCCAAGCCTGGATCCCAACACATGAATGTAACCATCAGATTTGGAAATGAAGGGTAAGGGCACGCGGAACCATTGTAACATACAATAGCTCCCCATTAGTTTTTACTTTTAATAAAAAAGTAGTGTCCCTTTAAAATTTTATTTAAGCAAATTTTTTTCTTAGTGATAAAATTGTTTATAAAATTTGTTAATGTTGATCATTTGATGAATAAAATGGCTAAAGGGCTAGACTAACCTCCTTTTCCTATCAAACAAACCTTTGAAATAAACATTGAAAAATGATTAAACTCAAAGGAATCCCAGAATCATAGGTTCCAGTAACTCTATATGAATTAATTTTGAAAAAATTATGGGGTCCGGGATCCTAGATTATCATTAATAGTACATGATAACCGCTCTCCCGCTGAAACAATTCCATGTAGGTTTGTATTCCTGGATCCTCACATAAACCCAAATACTCGGAGTCCTGCAGAAGGATTATATTTTAATTTTAAACAATATCCAAGATCTAGGAATCTGGGATCCATGTCACCCTTTTGGAGAATGGCTCATATATACCCATGATTGTTTAATAGTTTCATGTTTTAGTTAAATGAACTCAGAAACTGGATATCCGAGAGACCTTATTATAAATATTTTTTTAAGAATTTTAGTGATCTAGGATCTAGGATATGACATGGCTACTTAACGTAGCTTTTCATGTGGTTTCCTTCTATCTCCCATCTAATAAATTAATATGTTTATAATGATCCAATCTGGCAGGGTGATAGTAATAAACTCGATTTTACTTTAAATTTGTTTTACCCTCATTTTCAGTTATTATTTATTATCTCCATGAGAAGATGCTATGCATTGTTAAAACCTTTGTTTTACTGCTATAGGCATTTGAACAATTATGCCTAAGGAAGAGATGAAGAAGGTGAAGCCAAAGAAGAATACTCTTGTGCCCAAGCCAACTAGCCCATACAGAGAAAACGTAGATGAAAAATCACCAGAGGCAACTTTATTCTTTGATACAGTTTGCACTATGGATTCTGGCAATTCATCATAGGAAGACATTTATAAGTTTTTCGAGGATGAGGGACCACAAATCGCAGTAAAAGAAGAAATAGTAGATGTTGTGACTCCTACTTCCGAGCCCACTGTACAATATGCAACAAATTCATTTTTGTGTAGAATTGTTTCCATGCCGAGGGTCATGCCATACATAGACATGATAATATGGGTGGTAGAGGATGTTGTCCTTACAAAAAGAAAATTTAAAGAAAAAAGGGAACGTTTATTGGTCCATTTGCAGTAGAAGACCTCTCTGCTATGTATAAGCTGCCAAAGCCACAATACCATTTAAAAAAATAATATGTGGCGTAGTTCCAAAAGAATCAGGGAGTACTAGCAAATTTAATTAAAGATTGGAGATGGAATCCTAACTAGCATAAATTGAGACTGATGGTAAGTATGCAATTGATTCTCCTGCAACCCCTTTCAGTAAAATCGATGTTACGTTAATGTAGACTATATGCATTCATAGATGTATGAAAATTACCAAATGATTGAATTCCCATAATTTATGGTGCCTCAAAGGGTCACATTTTCAACTGGGCCACTATCTTATGTGACAATTTAGCCAAATATATTCTTGCATTCTGTAAATCCTGCATTTTTTCTGCAAACAAAATCCACCCCTTTTATATGTCTACCTATATCATGGATTACTTAATATTTTCATTGGATTTTCCCTACATGGGATGGAAATGGACTTGTTTGAATTCTTTGCCCATTCATGTCTATCACAATGATCTATGGGAAACCAATTATTTTGTACAATTTTACCAAATCTTCCATGGGGTAATGATTTATATTTATGATTTTGTATATGTAAATAAACCACCGAGAGTATCCTAGAAGACTGTGGATAGTTTTATGAAGCTTGGAAATTTGTTTGGGAAATAATTGTTTACCTATATTCAGGTTTGTGGGAGTTATGTTGCACCACATGTTCTTCCCCTTTATATTCTAGATAAGTTTCTTTGCAAGGAAGTGTCCTATCAATTGGTTGGCCATAGTCTAACTAGACATTTGAAAGAAAGAAGAAAAAGGGTACGGCCTCAGTTTCCATTATCACTTGGAATTGGTTTTTCAAGAACTTATCAACATGCAAAGAAGCAAATACCACCTATAGAAGAGCTCTAATTAGCTATTATGCCTTTCTGGACATATGACCATAATAAAGAAGCAAAGAAAATAGTTTCCCTTTGCATATTAAGAAAATATATTCATGAGGAGAATATATTTGATGATATCTTCGCTCAAGCCTCTTCTCTAAAGTGAATATTGCAGAATGTGAAGGACACATTACCACGGAAAGAATGTTATCAATTCTTTTCTTTCAGAATTGCCAGGTTGGAAACATTTCCTATGGAGGCACTAGCACTTCCTACACAGGGGCCTGTCCATGGTAGTAATCCAACTATATCTATTCAATAGGTCACATCAACATCCACATAGCTAGAATTTTCAGTTAAACATCACCAAATAGGAACATCAAGTTCAATAGTTCCTAATTCTATAATTTCTATAGTACAAGAGATGGAAATGTTATGGAATGAATTTGACCAGACATTAAAGGGTAAACAGAACATAGGAAAACAATAAATGTTATATTTAATAGTTAAAACAATCTCGCAAAATAATACAACTAATATTGATCCCGCTACCACCTAGAACACTCCTATGGATAAAGAGAAAGTGAAATGAACATCTATAGATATGGAATTTATTCAAGTTCATCCCACTTTTGAAGTATTCCTCAATATTGAGGAACTCCCTCCTCTTGATATTTTCTACAATCCAGAACACAAAGTAGTTCTCAGAAGAGGAAGAAATAAAAAGGAAAATTGAAGACTCTCAAGCCCTAGTGTCAGGAAAAAATTCTCAAGTTACATCATTTGAAGTTCTTTGGAAGGGATCCTCTGTTGATTCTACTAATGAATTAGGAAAATTAAGTCAATTTGTAGGTGCCTATGCTTCTACTACAATTCAGAAAGGATTTAAGATATAAGATCAAGTCAAGGAATAAGAAGAGAATATTTCTATTATGCAGCCGGGTTTTGAAAAAGAAATAGAACAACTCAAAGTTCAGTGGAAGACATAGTTAAGCTCAAAAAATAAAACCATAACAGAGCTGCAAAACTACTTGGCTTCAATAAAATTTCAACATACATAAGAGATTAATGAAAAGGAAACTAATATTAAGGAATACCAGAGAGAGGTAAAATAAATACAAGCAAGCTCATTTTAGTTGGTGATCCGGATTTAAACAGGAACGAAACAAAATTCAGAGATAACCATATACACAAATATGTAGTGGAAATAATACTTCATTTCATTAATGGAAAATACTGAAATATGCTTACAACTAGAAATGGAAATAAACCAGCTAAGGCGATGGTAGCTTATCTCTGAGAAGAGATGTGGTGACTACATGCCTCTGAACTGTGTTACAATGAGGCTCAGAGGCCTATTTATTGTTGAGAAACAATGAAAACCCTTCACATCCCAAAACCTAACCCTAGAAGATGAAACGCCAAATTGTGGGCCCCGTTTGGGTAAATTGGTACATCAATTTCCCGGGGTCGTAACTTTGGCATATGATCTTCGTTTGACACGCACGATAGCTCGTTAGAAAGATCTATCCAAGAACTACCACTTTGGGAAGGGCAACATCACTCCATGGACCCATGTTGCCCCCAGATTTCCCAAAAAATGTCGTTTAGGGCCTTAAAACGACTCTGGAAGTTCAAGACCCAGAAAACTGCTAAAAGTAGTAAGTTGTGCTACAATTAAGGAAACTGAAAATGCTGAGAGAAACAATGATGGGGGTCCAGATGGACTTGGAAGGTGGCCACCAATATCCACCTGGATCATTCCTCCCTCCTTAGGAAGCAATGGTCCCCATTGCGTTGAGTTCCTCCATGAGATGACGAAACTTTTGCTGAACTTGGTCCCTCGTGAGCCACTTGCCCTGGTGAAGGAATTGGCCTACTTTGACAACACGATACAGTTGGATATTCTGTTGGTGAGTGTTCTTGATCTGTGTGTCCATGATCCGATCAGTTGCAGCTTGTTCCATGCAATCTGGATTTAATTATGTGGGTGTGAGTTTTTTTGCAATGTCGGATGTGTCTAGCAATGGTGGAAAGTATGGCCGAAGGCGGTCCACATTGAATACTGGATGCAGGCCAAGGAATGGGGGAATGCTGAGCTCAAATGCATTGTCTCCCACAGCCTTAGTAATGGTGTAAGGACCATATCGAAATGGTCTCAGTTTCCGATAGGCTCGAGTAAGGCGTTCCTTTTGCAAATGCAACTAGAATTTGTCACCCACCTGAAACTTGTGTGGCACCCGATGTTGATCATGTCGCTGCTTGTACTTGGAATTTGATTTCTCCAGAATATCATGGACCTACTAGCGAATATGTTGGATGTGCTCAATGAAGCTAGTTGCCTTATTTGTTTCGGACTAGACATGAGCTGAATCTGTGTGAGTAGCTGCAAATGGCATGTCCACATCAATGGGGCATAGTGGCTGAAATCCCAAGCCCACCTGAAAAGGGTTGTGGCCAGTCGAGCTGTGAAGAGCTCAATTGTAGCTGTGTTGAACATAGGGGAGGCTCTCATCCCATTTGCGTGGATGCTTTGAGTTATACATGCGCAGAATGTGCACAATCATCCTATCGACAACCTCTGTCTGGCCATCAGTTTGAGGATGGAAGGCTGTGGACTTAGTGAGTTTGGTGTCCAGCATTGACCAGAGACTGGACCAAAATGTACTAAGGAACCGACTATCCCGATCTGAGATGATAGACTGTGGGATCCCAAAGTGCACCCACACTCGTTTAAAAAAGAGTTTAGGAGTGGCTTCTGCTGTGATATTCTTCTTGCAGGCCACCATAATGGCCATCTTTGAGAACCTGTCAACGACCACAAAAACACAGTCATTTCCATGCTTAGTGGAAGGAAGGCCTGACATGTAATCCATGGAGATGGATTCCCAAGGTCGACTAGGGGTAGGCAGGGGGGCATAGAGGCCTTGCTTCTTGATGGTCGGTTTGGCAATGGCACAGGCAGTACATGATCTGATGTACTTCCCATAATCCTGTCGAAGATTCGGCCAATAGAAATACTTTTGCGGCACTGCCACCGGTTTCTCAACCCCGAAATGCCCAGCAGCCCGATTGTAGTGGGCTTCCCAAATCATCTTGGCACGCTCGCTGGAAGGAACACAAAGGTGACCCAGGTGGCATAAAAGGGCATCCTGGAGGTGAAAATCTGGAACATGCTGACCCTCCAAGAGTGTCTGGTATGTGTGGCCAAATTTTGGGTCACTTTTGTAGAGAAGTGGCCAGTCAGAAGTTTCATGCCCACAAGAGTTGAGCACGGTGGTTAACACCATGATCGGTGGTCGACTGAGGGAATCTGCAACATTATTGGTGCTGCCCTTCTTATATTTGATATTCAAATGGAACTGTTACAGGTATGTAGACCACTTTTGATGGCGATCATTCTGCAATTTCCCTTGGGTCTGTATGAACTGCAGGGGTCAATGATCTGTGTGGATGACCGTTTCCTTCCCCAAAATGTAATGCTTCCATTGTCGGCAGGCCTGGACAATGGAATACATATCTTTATCATAAGTGGGATACTTCCGGACTGTGTCTGAAAGTGTTTCACTATGATATGCCACTGGATGCCCGTGTTGAGTATGGACTGCCCCAATAGCATAGTTAGAGGCATCTATCTCGACCTCAAATGGTTGTTGCAAATCTGGTAACGCGAGCACTGGTGCTATGCAGAGGCGAATGCCTTCTGTTGAGATTCAAACCAAAAGAACTTTGCTTTGGATCCTCCCTTGGTGACTTGACTCAAGGGCCAAGTGATATGAGAAAACCGCAACACGAACATGCAGTAGAAGTTGGCAAGACCTAGAAAGCTGCGGAGCTATGTCAAAGTGGTTGGAGATGGCCAATCCCGAATGACTTGGATCTTGGCTGGATCCACATGCACCCCCTGTTCATCAATAATGTATCCCAGATACTGAACCTAGGTCATGCCAAAAGTGCATTTCTCCAAATTAGCACACAGCTTGTGTTGCTGCAGTTGTTGGCGGACTGTCAGATGTGGTGGAGGTGCTCTTCCCAACTCTGGCTGAAGATCATAATGTCATCCAAGTATACCACTACAAATGAGTTGGTGAATAGCCGCAAGATGTCATCCAGTAGCCTCCTGAAGGTTGCAGGAGCATTCGCCAATCCGAAAGGCATAACCAACCATTCGAAAAGGCCCTCCTTGGCTTTGAAGGCAGTCTTCCACACATCAGAGGGTTCAACTGGTACCTGGTGATATCCTGACTTCAAATCAATCTTGCTGAAATATTTCGCCCCCTTTAGTTGGTCCAGGAGGTCGTCAATCCACGGGATTGGGTACCTGTTAAGGACAGTGATCTTGTTCAGTGCCTGATAGTCAATATAGAGTCTCCAAGTGCCATCCTTCTTCTGTACCAACACGATCGGGCTCCCACAAGGCGATGGACTCAGAAGGATGTGACCTTTCTGCAGGAACTCCTGAATCTGCCTCTTGATTTCATCATTCTCCAGAACGGAGCGCCGATAAATTGGTCCATTGGGTAGTGGCGCACCTGGGGTCAGATCAATGGAGTGCTTGACCTAACAATGCAGAGGAACCCCTGCGGGGGAGGTGAAGATGTCCTCGTATTCCTCCACGACCTTGTCCATCTGTAGTTGTCGTGCGGAGGGGCCTTGTCTGGAGGCCGTGGCCATCGTCTTCTTCTTTCCTTGAGGGTGTATCATAGGAAAACAAATTTCCTGGTTTTGGAAATGATCTTACTGCATTGTTTTGCAGTAATCAAAGAGATGGCGGTAGGTGGTGCTACCTCTGGTATCCTGAACAACTTATTTCCCAATGTAATAACAACAGCACGGGGCCTTGATTCATACACAGCATGTCGCTTCCACAAGTATGGTTGTCCTAGTAATACATCACAAACCTCAAGGGGAGCAATGTCACACAATACCTCATCCGTCAAGGGCTTGATGTTGTACGGAAGGCGACACTGCTGGCTCACGCGAAGATCTCGTCCTTGGTGCAGCCACCCAATGGTGTATGGTTGTGGATGTGCTGTGGTTGGTAAGCCCAACCGCTTCACGACCTCTGCCAAAATGAGGTTCTTTTGACTCCTGCTATCAACAATGAACTATATCGGGGAGCCCTTTACCCACATCTGGGAGTGGAAGAGACGATCCTCCTCCTCTGGATCTTCGGGTTCACTTTTCTGGATCTTTGCGGTAGCAACAGTGGCGCTGGGGTCCGCATCAATGATCTGCTTCCCTCTTTCATACCCCTTATCGAGTTCTGACTCAGAGTCGGAGCATGCATCTGATTCTGAAACCTTTAGCTCGGCCACCAGTGACTGCTTGGCCCGACACTCACTTGTGTTGTGAGTCGAGCTCTTATGGAACTCGCACCATTTCCCAGTGTCCTTTTTCAGCTTCGCGGCGCTGTTCGTTGCTTGCAGCTTTGGTAGGTTGTCTTGGGCTGCCCCGCCTTTGCTTTGTACTTTGTTCTGTGGTTTAAGGGCACCTTTCCCTTGCTTTAGATTCACAGATCCAAAGTCTCGCTTCTTTTGTTTAAACTTCTGCTCGACCTTGACAGCATATCAGTATGCTGTGCCGAGCGATGAGATGTTCAGGAATTCTATTTCTTCGTGGATGTACTTGTGTAGGCAGCCGCAGTATTTGAGTATCAAATGCTTCTGTGAATCCTTGATCCCCAACTTTGTGCGAAGGGTATGGAAAAGATTGGTGAAAATCGGTACGTCTTGGTCCCTTCCTTGCCGCAGCGTGGTTCACTTTATATATTCATCCTCATAGCTTCCGACAGGGTAGTACTACTCCTTGATGGCCTCCCGGAATGAATTCCAGGTGGGTGCAGCTGAAAATAGTGAGCCGGTACTTCCATCCTTCTGTTTGCAGTAGGTTTCCCACCAGTCCTTGACGTGGGGGGCTTCTTTGAAAAGAGCAAAAACAATCTTTTCCCGAATCGAAAATTCATGAACAGAAAAATAACCCTCTAGTAGATTTAACCACTTATCTACAACATCTTTGTCTATCTGACCCTCGAATATGGGGATTTCAAAATTAACTTGTACCTTAAAGGGCGTGCCGTTTCTAGAGTAGCGACTAGAAGCTGATGCGTCGCTTCTGGGTAGCCGCTCAAGGATCTGGGCAAAGCTGTCCATCATTGTGCTCTGTTGTCGCTCGAGGGCTTCTTTGAGCAAGATTTTGATAGGATCTCCTGCCCCCTCATCTTTCTTCTCATCTTCCATGGGAGGCCGTCGGGATTTGCGAGGCTGGTCTTGCAAAGGTTCGACCAGTTCAAGCCCTAACTTCTTATATGCCGACCTCGTTGGGGACATGCAAAGAAAAACAGAGAAAAAGCAGACTGCTCTGATACCACTGATCCGGATTTAAACAGGAATGCAACAAAATATAGAGATAACCATATACACAAAGATGCAGTGGAAACAATGATTCATTTCATTAATGGAAGATACCGAAATATGCTTACAACCAGAAATGGAAATAAACCAGCTAGGGCGATGGTAGCTTATCTCTGAGAAGAGATGTGGTGACTACATGCCTCTGAACTGTGTTACAATGAGGCTCAGAGGCCTATTTAGCTTTGAGAAACAATGAAAAACCCTTCACATCCCAAAACCTAACCCTAGAAGATGAAACGCCAAATTGTGGGCCCCGTTTGGGTAAACTGGTACATCGATTTCCCTGGGTCGTAACTTTGGCATATGATCTCCGTTTGACGCGCCCGATAGCTCGTTAGAAAGATCTATCTGAGAACTACCACTTTGGGAAGGGAAACATCGGTCGAAGCAGCCATGTTGCCCCCAGATTTCCCAAAAAACGTCGTTTAGGGCCTCAAAACGGCTCTTGAAGTTCAGGACCCGAAAAACTGCCAAAAAATAGTAAGTTGTGCTACAATTAAGGAAACTGAAAATGCTGAGAGAAACAATGATGGGGGTCCAGATGGACTTGGCAGGTGGCCACCAATATCCACCTGGATCACAGACATCATACATAACCTTTCATGAAACCTGCTATCATGACCATTGCACTTGCACGGACTACCCATTGGGTGTTATACGTGTTATCTTCCTTATTGCGTTATGACTGCCACATCTGTGTGGATTACTATTCTAGAAGTTTTGCATGTCCTGTTGTGTTGTGTGTATCTGACACAATTGGGACTTCCTCTCATCCGACCGGAGACTCACCCCAACTTTCTCTCTCTGTTGTGAAAGAACCTTGACACAAGTAACACTAGCATTAACTAGGCATGCGAACCTTGTTGTTCGAAGATAAAGGAGACCACTCTCTCATGCTGATAAGAAAGAGCTAAGGCAAACATTTAAGATAATCACAACCAAACCATCATACTGGATGGTAATCCTACACCAAATAGTGTGAGGTCTAGTTGGGACTTCATACCGGGAAGATCCCCTGAATGTTGGTGGGTCCAACACTGTCAACATTTATGGCGCTAGAAGGAGGGCCGCCAATTGTTTATGGATGAATGTCCTCTCACACCCACTCATCAGTCATTTGGTTAAGGTAGTAACATGCACTCCCTCTCACCTATGCATGACTCTGTAGTTGGTTAATCCTCACCTCCCAGGATTGAACACGAAATTTCATATCAGCACCTTCACTCTATCCATCCCATCACCCGCCAATTTTCAAAAGTAGTTGGACTGATCCTAGGGATCCAACATCCTACATACACATTAAGAAAGCCAAAAACCACTCCCACAGGGGGTTGTTGAATCACCAGTGGAAGAAGAAGTTCTTTCCACACTGTTGAAGATGGAGAGGAGCCTTTGGTCTTTTGACTGGGAGAACGAGACACCGTCATGATCTTGGGATCAAAATCTGGTATAGGAAGTAGAGGGGAAGGCAGTGGAGGAGGTGGAGGCGGAGACGAACCAACAGACTCAAAGATGGAACCGTCAGGTTATGAAGAAGAGGAGGAGGACGAAGAGAAAGAAGACATGGCTAACCAAAATCTAGAATGGATGAATCAAGGATGATTGGGTCTCATGGGTGCTTTGCACAAGATGTCAAACCATTCAGATAAGATGATCACAAAGTTTGACCCTGACATCACAGTGAAGGTAGAAGATCACCTAGACAACTTCTACCTATAGCTGCAGACTCTTGAGGTATGCTATGATGACCTCACATGTACAATGTTCCCATGTCCCTTGGATAGTCATGCAGCTACATGGTACCACAGCCTTCCTCTTAACTCCATACAAATCTCGAGTATGTTCAAATGTGTGTTTTTGGAAAAGGCTACTGATGACAAGACCCCGACCATGTTAGTCAAAGAATTGGGAAACCTGAAGGTGGTGGTGTTAAAATTGGAAACCAGGGAAAAACTTCATGTGGGTCATATTATTCATGGCTGATAATATTTCTATTAGATTCCTCTCATCGAGAGGTGTAGGATTGATATAAAGATCATCTAATTCCGATAAGTATTCATGGAGATATGAATTTATTTTGATTATGGAATTATTATCAAGCCGACCTACAACTCATGTAGGCTCAGAAGCCCAACAGTCGCATCTATTCAAACACCAACGTTGTGTATAAATACAGGAGGACTTTTCCTCATTTGGAATCACTCATCTCAACACATCTCTCTCTCTCTCTATTGCGCAGAAAAGAGTCTCTTCTCTACTGCACAGAAAAGGGTCTCTCTCTCACACATGTGAAGCCGGAAGTTGTCGAAACTGAAGCTGCAACTGCAGAAGTAAAGATTGACTTTGATGGACTAGAATATATCCTAATATGAACTATGCTATAGGTTCATCTGAACCTCCTTTGAAAGCCGCAACTTTTGGTGGTGGAATCAAGTCAATCCGACGGACGGTTTGCAAGATATCGAATGCCCTAGTTTGAAGCCGGAAGCTACCGAAACCAAAGCTGCAACTGCAGAAGTAAAGATTGACCTACATGAAGCATAAGATCTCTTCATCTAAGCTACACTGTAGGTTCATCTAAACCTCCTCTGGAAGCTGCAACTTTTGGTGGTGGAATCATGCCGATCCGACGGTTGGTTTGTGAGATATTGTCTGCCCTAGTTTGACGATGAAGCTGCTAATGTTGATGCTGCTAATCTAGGGTTTGCTACTGTTGTGTAAATCAGATTTATTGTACTATTTCTCTCTGCTGAATTATTGAAGATAAAAGAAGATTTCATCAAAGGGTTTCCCCACACATTGTTGGGTTTGTCCCTGGCTAGCTGCGACATCTTGTGTTTCTTATCTGGGCTTCTTTTCTGTCAATCGTTTAATGTTCTATTTACACTTTACTTTATGTACATGTTATTGCTAATCTGTGGAATATAATAAGAAAAAGAAGTAAACTATTATAAGCATAGAACATACCATAACTTAACATGGTATCGGAGCTGAGGTGAACATAAACCCAAGCAAGAGCATGAGCAATCATCGAAGAGAAGATTGGCGAGGCTATCCTAAAAGAACTATGGGGTCCTCAACATTCTGCTGAAGGAAAGCTTCGTAAGAAAGATGACTATCATGGATGGAAGATGTATATCGATCTAACCCTAGAAGATCTAGGAGCGCTGGACCATGTAAGAGGAAATATTGTTGAGCCTCCATCAAATGCATCCACTGCTGCATGGAACAAATGGAAAACTGTAGAAGTCAAAATAGAAGATCATGTGGGACTCTATCGACAAGCACTTGGTGTCCTACATCTCTGAATTGGACACCTCCAAGGAAATCTATGATAGACTGGTGAGTTTATTTAAAGTTAATAATGCAAATCAAGTTTTGTTTCTTAGAAATAAACTGAGGGAAATCAAGAAGGGTAAAGATGAGAGTATGCAAGCATACTTCTTAAGAATAACCGAGATCAAAAATGATCTCCTATCTACTGGGGAGGCTATTACTGACAGGGAAATGGCACTCACGACTCTTGTAGGATTAGTATCCGAATGGTAAGTGTTCAGGACCACTCTTATGAACTATAATGTAATTCCTAGTTTCGAGGAATTAATGGCTAGATGCATTCAAGAAGAAACAAGGGAAGAAGAGCAAGAAATGCTCATGCCTAAAGTTCCTCTTGCTACCTTTTCTTCTCATGCTAAGAAAAGAAATAATTCTGGGACTAAATCAAAAGGAAAGGCTGGAACTAAGGTTGGAAGAAAATGACAATGTTACATCTGCGATAAAGCAGGTCACTATGCAAGGGAGTGCCCTGATAGAAAGGACTCACACTGGGACAGTGATCAAAATCCCTCTGATGGCAATCAAAGGAATGAAAAATTGAATAGCAAAGGTAAGAGGAGAGCTAGGAATCGAGGAAGAGGACAACCATTCAAGAAGGCTAGAAATTCTATGATGTACTAAATGCACTTGACCTCAAAAAGAACCTAGTGTCCATCTCGGCAATGGAAGACAAAGGCTACAAGGTAACCTTCAGCGATGGAAAGGTATGTATAGGGAAAAATAATGTTAAAGATGCCTTTACTCTTGGGTTTAGTATTGATTCATTATATCAGGTCGATGGAAGTCCGCTAGGTGTCATGTCTTATGACACATCTCTTCAGTCCGAACTTCGGCATCAGAGGTTTCCCCCCCTTCATTATAAAGCTATACTCGATGTAAGACAAATGGTAATAGGGATTCCCGCATTCTGAGTAGAGAAAGAAGGTGTATGTCTAGGATGTGCTGAAGGAAAGATCAAAAGGGGACCATTCCCCTCAAGCCAAAGGAAGACCTCTGATATATTACAATTGGTTCACTCAGGCATACCTGAGGTTGGCATTAAGAGGGAGACTACTACACCACATACTCCTGAGCAGAATGGTGTGGTGGGAAGGAAGAATCGCATGATTGTGGAAGCTTTCTGAGACATGCTACATGATCAAAGACTTCCGAAGTTTCTATGGGCTGAAACTACAAACACCGACGTATATGTACAAAATCAATGCCCTCATCAAGCATTGGGTTCCAAGAGTCCTGAAGAAATGTTCACCACTGGTCAAAGGGAAGTCGTAATTAGTCATGATATCACCTTTGACGAAGATATGACTCTCAGCAAGGTGGACAATCTTTCGAATTTGAGGAGCTCTCAAGAAGACGACACCAGGGAACTGAAAGAAAAGGATGATGAATCAATGCTTGATGTAGAAGAACCCATGGATTCGATTGATCCTCACCCACATAAGCCTTCCTCTTTTAGGAAGAGGCCTTCATGGCTTAGGGGGATAGTTGATGATGCTGAAGGACATGCTGCACCCTAAGGAATCTTCCGTCAAAGTATGAAACCTAACAGGTATCAGGGATACCTGATCATCATGAGCACGATCATACAAAATGAGTCTTCATCATTCTCAAATATTGTTAAGCATTAAGTATGGAAGGATGCTATGACCATAGAATTTGAGTCTATTATGGAGAATGATGTCTGGGAAGTAGTTCCTAGACCCTGGACAACACAATTGTTACTTCAAAATGGCTTTACAAGATAAAGCATGCAGCAGATGGAAGTAAGGAAAAGTATAACACACATTTTGTTTCTCGTGGTTTATCCCAGAAGGAAGGTATAGACTATGATATTTGCACCTGTTCCCAGATATACGGTCATCCGCTTGATCATAGCCCTTGTGGATTCACAAGGATGGAACCTACATCAAATGGATGTCAAGACCGCATTCTTGCACGGTTCGATCAAATAATAGGTCTATGTGGAGAAACCCGAGGGATTTGAGATTGTGATCGAAAATCTCATGTATGTAGGCTGAACAAGGCTCTGTATGGGCTGAAGCAAGCACCCCGAGCATGGTATGAGAGGATCGATAGCTACTTGATGAAGTTGGGATTCACTAGGAGTGAAGCCGATCCTAACCTTTACTTTAAGGTTGAAGATGAAAAGCCTCTCATACTGGTGTTGTATGTGGATGACCCCTTTATAACAGGTGCAGACCCTCTCATTCACAAATGTAAGAGGGAGTTGGCTTCTGAATTTGAAATGAAGGACCAAGGACTTGAAGTTATGGTAGAAGCCAAGGGAAATTTTCCTATCTCAAGGAAAATATGTGGTAAAGATATTGGAAAGATTCGGTATGATGGACTGCAAGCCTGTGACTACCTCGAGGATCTTAACTTTTAGAAGTTATATGGTAGTGATGTCGAACTAGATTTGGGAAATGCCTTTGAGTTTCATAAACTCATTCGCATTGATGTTCTTAGTGAACCTCCGTCCGAACATATGTTTTGCAGTTAGCATTGTGAGCTTATATTTGGTTGATCCTCACTGGATTGATTCCAAGAATCTTCTAAGATATCTTCGTGGCACAATTACTAATGGATTGAGATACACTACCAAAAATATGAAACTGCATGATTATTCGAATGCTGATTAGGCAGGTAGTGTGGAGGATCATTGGAGCACTTTTTAGTGCTATTTCTCTTTGGATTCTACTTCGATATAATGGATGAGCAGGAAGCAGAAGTCAGTTTCCATAAGCACCACTGAGAATGGATACATATCAACGAGTATGATCTCGTATGAAGCTGCTTGGTTGGGGAAGCTCTTCAGTGAGCTGTTTGAACACATACCACTATAATTCTCTATAACAACCAGAGGTGGGATTCAATCATTGAGGAATCCCATATTCATCAATTGTTCTAGTAGATAAACATCATCTGGGATATGGTAAGTCAATGAGCAAGGAGGCTCCATCGCATTAAGATGATGTACAGGTCGATACACCTTGTCAAAGCCCTGAGGAAAAATCTAATCTGTGATTTTTCCAAACGACTTCGAGTCACCAAGAAACTCTTGTACAAGGGTCTTGCATGTTGCATACATTGAGCTCTCGGAGCTTTGAGGGCTTGCGATTCTTACTGGAGCAACATACGACCACAGGGTGACTCACCCTCCCCTGGTGTTGCACACTGGAACAAGATGATTCACTCTCTTGTGGGACAAGATGATTTTATCTCTTGTGGAATAGGATGATTTTCTCTCTTGTGTAGCAGGATGATTAATTCTCTTGTGAGGCCTAGATTGATGTGTTCTCCATGGCGATTGTAGCAGGATTGATGTGTTCTCCTGTGAGGCCTAGATTGATGTGTTCTCCATGGCGATTGTAGTAGGATTGATGTGTTCTCCTATGAGGCCTAGATTGATGTGTTATCCATGGCGATTGTAGCACGATTGATGTGTTCTCCTGTGAGGCCTGGATTGATGTGTTCTCCATGGCAGCCTGGATTGATGTGTTCTCCATTGCAATTGTAGTAGGATTGATGTGTTCTCCTATGAGGGCAGGATTGATTAGTTCTCGTGTCGAGGCATCCTACCCATGCAATCTGGGACTCATGGGAAGTACCTCTCATCTGATCAATGAGCAGGGAAATGAAGTTAGGGAACATAGTAGTATCGATGGACGCATTGTTGTATCTACCGTACTCCCTACGCTAGCATGTCCTCCATTGATCTGGAATCAATGATACTGGTCTGGAACCAGTGATAGGAGTTGTACCATAATATGACGCTGACTTCAGGTCGGTTGAGATTGGTTTGGGATCAGTGGTACATACTCTGAGACTGACTTCGTGTCAATGCAATATTGGTCTGGGACCAGTGAGAGTGGTACATACTATGATGCTGACTTCGGGTCAGTTAAGACTGGTATGGGACCAATGGTACACTCTCTGAGACTGGGATATTGGTCTGGGACCAATGGTACACACTCTGAGACTGACCTTGAGTCAGTGGAGGATGATTTTATTCTGAGACCAGTGGAGTTGTACTCACTATGACACCGACTTCGGCTTGGTTGAGACTGGTTTGGGACCAGTGGTACATACTCTAAGACTGACTTTGAGTCAGTATGATACATCCTCGATCATTTCTTCTTCTTCATAATTCGGACAAAAGAAGAGCAGAAAAAAACAATGCAAGAGCAAAGGAGAATAGAGCAAAACAGTACAGATCAGTACAGGGCAGAACAAGAAAAAACATAATAGGTAGAATGGAGCAGAGCAAGGCAAGGGTCAGGTTGTATAGGGCTGTGCATTTGATGGATGAATAGTAGCGAACAATAGATAGATTACAGATGAAGTTCTCCCTAGTTGAGAGGGAGTGTTAAAATTGGCAACTAGGGAAAAACTTCATGTGGGTCATCTTATTCATGGCTAATAATATTTCTATTAGATTCGTCTTGTCGAGAGGTGTAGGATTGATATAAAGATCATCCGATTCCGATAAGTATTCATGGAGATATGAATTTATTTTGATTATGGAATTATTATCAAGCCGACCTACAACTCATGTAGGCTCAGAAGTCTAGCAGTCGCATCTATTCAAATGCCAACGTTGTTTATAAATACAGGAGGAATTTTCCTCATGTGGACTCACTCATCTCATCACATCTCTCTCTCTCTACTGCACATAAAGGAGACTCTTCTCTACTGCGGAGAAAAGGGTCTCTCTCTCACACATGTGAAGCCGGAAGCTACTGAAACTGAAGCTACAACTACAGAAGTAAAATTGACCTATGTGGACTAGAATATCTCTTCATCTGAACTATGTTGTAGGTTCATCTTAACCTCCTCTAAAAGTCGCAAATTTTGGTGGTGAAATCAAGTCAATTCGACGGACGGTTTGCAAGATATCGACTGTGCCCTAGTTTGAAGCCAGAAGCAACCGAAACTGAAGCTGCAACTACAGAGGTAAAGATTGACCTATGGGAACTAGAAGATCTCTTCATCTAAACTATGTTATAGGTTCATCAGAAGCTCCTCTGGAAGCCGCAACTTTTGGTGTTGGAATCATGCCGATATGACGGTCGGTTTGTGGGATATCGTCAGCCCTAGTTTGATGATGAAGCCGCTAATGTTGATGCTGCTGATCTAGGGTTTGCTACTGTTGATATAAATCATATTTATTGTACTATTTCTCTCTACTAAACTATTGAAGATAAAAGAAGATTTGATCAAAGGATTTCCCCACAAATTGTGGGGTTTGTCCCTGGCTAGCCACCACATCTTGCGTCTCTTGTCTTGGCTTATTTTCTGTCAATCGTTTAATGTTCTCTCTGCACTTTGCTTTATGTACATGTTATTGCTAATCTGTGGAATATAATAAGAAAAGGAAGTATACAGTTATAAGCATAGAAATTACCATAACTTAACAGGTGGGAAAAGAAAACGTAAGATATTTCAATCAGAGGTTTCTGCGCATATTGAATAAGTTTGCAGTAGACATGAAACCTCATGACTCCATCATCATCGATTACTACACATCCGAATTGCCGATCAGCATTCCGCAGTTCGTCAAATGAGCTATGAAACTAGCAATCTTGGAAAACTGCAAAGAGGCAATCATTGTTGAAAAGGACCTTTGCACGGTTGGAGTTATCAAGGATGATGAACCAGCAAAGGACTCCAGGGAGGCAAACAGGAAGCCCTAGGATGTGGCAAGCAAGGGTAAGGATAGGGAAACGAGTGATATTGAAACCCTTAATCGCCTTCTCAAGAACTTGACAACATAAGTTTCTGAGCTTAAACAACAAACAACAGACACATTTGCGAGCAACCGAATACCCAGACAAATAAAAGGATGCATGTTGTCTGGTAACAACCCCTTCATGAACAAAACCGTACAGAGCTCCAATTCAGTGTTTCAGGTTGATGATTGCATGAACAATGAATTTTATTCATATCACGAAGATAAGAACCCAAAAGGGTCTTCTTTAGGATGGAGACGAGTTGTAGGCTCCATATGCGAACACATGACAAACATGTCGAGCAGTTCACACGGACAACAGGGAGACACAAATGATGATGAATATGCTGCACTAGATGAGACCTCAAGCATTGGGCGAGTGCTTAACATGTATTAGTGCACACAAACAGGATAGAAGACGAACATTGAGAAGCATTCTCATAAGGAAATTGATCATTACAATCTCAGAAGTAAGGGGGATCCCCCTAGAATTGGGAAAATGAAGCAAGAAATCTAATTGTTGGGGAGGGTTGATCCACTAGCCATCCAAAAGTAGAAAACACAAAGAAAACCTGGGAAGATAGTGGCAGACAAGAGTATGTCCATGAGTAGCAAGCTGCAAAACACTCTGTCGGACAACACGTATACTAGTCTTACCCTAGACATCTCAATAATTCCACCCCCTCTAGATTACAACATTGTGGAAGACATGAAGAAAACTCACAAAAACATCAGTTTGCTCGAGTTGGCTAAGATCCAGAGTTAGCAGGACATCGTTTTGTGCACATTGGGGTAGTCATCTATAGACAATGAAACCTCTACCAGCAAGGGAGCAAGCACACCTCCAGGATCACTTTCAACTGCATTAAACACACTCCAGATGGAAGAAGAAAATTATGTTTTCCCTCCATTCCTGTTTTCATTCAAAATATTCAATTGTAACATTAACAATTATTTGGTTGATCCTGGTGTGGCAGCCAACATCATGCCAGTCTCCATTGCTAAAAACATCAATGCGTAGTGGAGGAAGACATCTCCTAATATCATCCAACTTGATCAAACATATATACCACCCATTGGCGAACTTCACGATGTGATATTCAAACTATATCATGGTGGCCGAGTTCACGAGTGCATAAACATCGTTGCTGTGGACATACCAGAAGCGCATGGCTTACTTCTTAGCAGAGATTGGTCCACCAAGCTGAACATATACTTTCTATAGATTGGTCGCATTTGTGGCTTTTGTACAAGGGAAAAAAATCAAATCGGGGTGTTATCCAAGAGATATATGAGGCACAATGTCACTCCCATCAATGGATAAAAGGAACCGTTGGCCTTCGCAAAGCTCATGTTTTGCAACTGCCCCTTCGAAATAATGCTAGTGTGTTATCCCGCATGACCAGCCCCAACCCCACCAGATGCATAGTTGGGTCCCCTTCCTTGCCCAACTGATGGAAATGAAGCATGCACAGTCCATTGTAACATCAGTAACAACAGCAGTAGAAACAACAGTAGCAGTAGTGCAAGCGCGTTGAACGGTCAGTGTATAGACAAGTTATGGACCATGTACTTCCACCGATCAAAGACACAGGATGGGTCAAGAGCCAGATCTGTCTTGATCGGCTCAAATAAGAAGAATCGATCTCGAGTCACTTGGAGTTCGAGTTCACGAACAACATTGTTGAATATGAAGAACTCGCGTTGGGCTTGCAGAACGCCATTAGCCTCAACGTGGTTGTGCTCAAAGTGGTAGGTGGTTCGGGAATAGTGGTATGACAAGTAGGTAACACCATTCACTGTTTATCACCACATCTCAAAAGTTACCAGAAATAGGTATGGTGACTAATCTCTAACTTCCAAGCATTCAATATAACTTATGAGCCAAGAATGCGTAAAGCAGCTGCCAATGCTTTGGCAAACACAGCTTCTAGAATGTCATCTCTTAGGGATAGATTTACTATTAAAATTTTGTATAGACCATCTATCCTGAATAACATAACTAGTTTACACATATTTGATGATGATCAACAGATACTACATTTCATGGCCAACACTGACACCTTCAAGTATGCAACGATAGACGAAGACGAGCACGAGGGATCTTTGCAAGCTTGAACAAATATCAAGAAAGGCCACCTCATTCCCAAAGGTGTGGCATCTTTGGAAAAGCTCTATGACTTGCAAGAACACTTTCATGGGCCGAGGAAAAACAAAACCCACAACTCTACCATGATGCACAAATTAATGAACTTGGGAAGATAACAAGATCCAAAGTTCGTTAATCTCGTTATGTGTTTCACGTAGCAGGAGCGACAAGCCTTTGTCTTCCCGTTCAAACAGTATCATGATGTGTTCACATGGACATATGATGATATGAAAACTTACGACATGCAAATAATCCAACACATCATTCCGATGAAAGAAGGGATCAAGCCATATTAGCATAAGTTGAGGAAAGCATATTCATCACTTGAACCCCTCATACAGAACGATTTGACCAAGATGTTGGATGCACGAATCATATACATATTTCATCATTCTCCATGGGTTTCAAACCTTGTTCCTGTATGAAAGAAGTCTAGGGAAATCCTCTTGTGTGTTGATTTCCAGAACGTTAACCACACCTCAGACAAGTACAACTACCCCGTGTCATCTATGGAGCACATTCTACAAACAATATATGGGGCACATATGTTTTCTTTACTCGATGGGTTCTCAAGATATAATCAAGTTCTGGTAGATGAACCTGATAGACTAAAAAATACCCTTCATACCAAGTGGGGTATGTTTGCATATAGAAGAACTCCTTTCAGGCTTGTGAATACAGGTGCGACCTTTCAACACGCCATGGACATCGACTAATATGGACTCATCGGGAATAGTGTAGTGGTGTACCTCAATGATGTTATTGTGTTCTCCAGAAAACGAGAAGACTACATATGCCATGTGAAGAAAAATTTCAAGTGATGCCGAAAATATGGGATTCCCTTGAATCCCAAAAAGAGCATATTTGCAGTGCCTGAGGGAAACCTCCTTGGGAACATTTTTGCTAAGAGCGAGATCAAGGTTGATCCAAATCAAGTTCGGACTATCACAGAGATCCCTCACCTAGCCAATAAGAAATAAATATAGTCCTTCTTGGGAAAGATAAACTTCCTTTGGATGTTCATCTCAGATTATTTGCAGATAGTCAAACCAATGCAAGCCATGATAAATAAGGATGCAGTTTACAACTGGGGCAATGGGGAAAAGTATGAATTCACCTATATGAAGCAGACTATTGTAAAAGTGCCTACACTCTAGAACCCGGATTTCAATAATGACTTCCTCTTATACACCTTCGCGTTTGATGAATTACTCGCTACAATGCTCACTCAGAAGGATGAGATGAATGACCAACATCCCATCTCCTTCATGAGCGCAAGCATGTAGGTACCCGAACTCAACTACCCCATCATTGACAAACAAGCATATGCAATATACAATGTGGTGAAACATTTTAGGCCCTACTCCCTGAAAAACCATTGCATAATCTATGTGCCTCACCTAACAGTCCGCTCACTGCTTGTACAACAAGAGATGGGTTAACGACATGCGAACTGGATCACAGGCTTGCAAGAATATGGTATTGACATCAAGCCAGTTCACATTATCAAGGGTCATGGTATCTTTAGACTCACAATAGAGGCAATACATGCACAAGACAAAGAAGAAGATCTTGCTGGTTGGGAGTGGGAAATTGAGATGTATGATGTAGTCCGAGCACCACCCAATGTAAATGGAAACTATTGGTATGTAGATGTGTGCTAGTACCTTGAGCAGGGTACCATACCCTCTCACATTTCCACTAGATAGAAGGGGGCATTGCGTCTCAAAGCTTTATCTTATTAGTTGGTGCACAAAGTGCTTTATAGAAAGAATAATAACAAAATCCTGCTCAGGTGCCTGGAGGCACGTGAATCAGAGAAATTTTTGCAAGATCTGCATGAAAGACCAACCAAGGTTAACTTTGCGGGAAATACCACTGTGCACAAATTTATGTGAGTCGGTTTCTACTGTCCCACATTATTCAAGAATGAACACGCTTATGCCCACATGTGCCTAGTCTGTCAGCAATGTATCGACAAAACGCGAAGGTCAAAAGCCCCACTACACCCTGTTGCAGTGACTGAACTGTTCCAACAATAGGGCCTGGACATCATCGGGGAAATTTTCCCACATTCATTGAAAGAACACCACTACATTTTGACAGCAACTGATTACCTCACGCAGTGGATATAAGTCGTTCTGCTCAAGCAAGTGAATGACCAAGAAGTCATCAACTTCCTCTAGAAGAACATCACATCATGCTTTGGTGTTCCAGTATCACTTGTGTTTGATAATACAATGTACTTTTCATCTTTAAAGCTTTATGATTTTTCATTACAAAATGGTATTATTCTTAAACACTCATCTAACTACTACCCACAGAGAAATGGTCTTGCAGAATCTATGAATAAATCTTATCCCTATACTCAAAAAGACTATTTACTTTGAGCAGCATAACTGGTACTCTAGCTTGACGAATGCCTTATGGGTTGACCATGTAACACCCAAACCCTATCTGAATACCTCACCATACTTGCTATTCTATGGCAAGGAAGCCATCCTACCGCCAAACATCTACTTGCTTGTGCTTCAGTTGTCTCAAGAACCTAAGGCAAGCCTTGCATGTTAGTTCAGTGTAGGTTGGATACACTTCACAAACTGCAAGAAGAAAGGATGAAAGCAAAAGAAAGTTTTACACTCCACCAAAACCGTATCAAGAGATGGTTCGACTAGAGATATAGGTACATCGATAAACACGATGTGATGAAAATAGGGTGAACAAGGAGAGTACATGCAAAAGGACGTGCTCGCAAACAGACAAAGAAATGATTCATGCGAAGAGATGTGTTTGCAAATGGAAGACCATGCGAATATGTGTTCGCGAACGAACAAATGGACAACATGTGCAGACTAACGAATGATCGAATGTGTGAGGAGATATTTTCACGAATGGATGAACATGTTAGTAATGCCGAAGTACAAGCAAAGAAGCAATGTGCACATGCAACATCAAGCGAACCCAATGACCATCGAGGAATCCACACACTTTTCCATGTGGAGGGGAAGCTATGATACACCAAGACGACATCCATCACTCAACAACACTATAGCTCGACATGCACACCAACAACATCATGAACATACCAGCACTGTCATGTCGATCTGTGTCATGAGTCGTGTCAGACACATCACTATTGTGGGTCGTAACCTTCTCAATCAATGTAATGTAATGTGGAAGTCCAAGAGAACTACTTGTAATTTGAACAGTCATGTAATCTGAAAAGTCTTGGAAGTCAAACAACCATGAGGGAAGTTGAGCAGTTACAAGGGCTAGTTTCACCCTTGGCTATAATTACCCCCTCATTTGTACACGTAAAGGAATTTTCACCTTGGCTCCTACCACATAGCCTTGAGATTCTGTAATCTTTTCTTTGAGGAGCAAGTAGTGGCTCCAATGCCCCATCTATGGGTTTAGTGATGTATGGTATAGATATGTGTCTTGGAACTTTCAATTAATTCAGAAGCTTGCTCGTAGGCCAACTCGTTTTCTCACATGTGTTGTAACTGTTTCTAAGAGTTAACCTTGAAAAATTGTAATACATGTTGCGTTAACCTGTCTTAAACAATTGAACTCATTTCATTGTTCCAATATGGATATTTATGAAAATATGTTGTATAAGTTGTTAACTTTATCCTACCCATGTTGGTTAGCTCCCGGACATTAGACATAACCTTTCATGAAACCTGCTATAATGACCGTCGCACTCGCGCAAACTACCTGCTAGATGTTGTACGTGCTATCATCCTTTGTGTGTTGTGGTTGTTGCATCAGTGTGGATTACTCTTCCAAAAGCTTTGCATGTCCTGTTGTGTTGTGTGTCTCTGACATAGTTGGGACTTCCTCCCATATGGCTTAAGACTCACTCCCACTTTCTCTCTCTGCTATGATAGAACCTTGACACAATTAACACTAATATTCACCAGGCACACAAACCTCATTGTTCGAAGCTAAAAAAGACTACTCTCTCATGCAAACAAGCAAGAGCTAAGGCAAACATTTAAGATACTGGCAATCGGGCCATCATACAGGATGGGAACCCTACACCAAAGGGTGTGAGGTCTAGTTGGGACTTCATACCAGGGAGATCCCTTGAATGTTGGCGGGTCCAACACCGTCAACATATTCAAGAAAAAAATCAAACCTTAGCTATTTTAAAATCCATAAATCAAGCAACCTCAGTTCAAAATTACCTTATGTTTCAAAGTTTTCCTCTAATAAATCATTTTAAGATTTATTTTCAACCTTTATGGATTCTAATGCCTTAGGGAACTACTTTATAACTCATTGGAATATTTTGGTTATAGCAATTATAACCAAACCCTTCAGTGAAACTTCTTATTTGTTTAGGACCTAGTTTAGGATGTACAACTCAGTCATATCTTATAGAGGTGGGTTGGCCCATAGGCCGTAATATTTGAAATTAGAAGCTTTGATACCATTTTTCACATACCTCCTTGACCGAATATTAATAACCACCTAATATGCCCCCATCACTAAATTTAACTTCAATTAAATATATATTCAATCGTTGTCATATGCATAAGTATTCAATAATCTCATAAACAATCATAACACATGCAATGATACTCTATGCATAAAGATTTGAAAGTATAAAGAGTAAGGAGCCAACATACAAAACATCCCAGGCCATTGAGTCAAACCAGATCAACTGAAAGAATGTCACTTGGAAAATTGAGCACCACGACCCAACCTAGAACCAACTTCCTCCAGTTTACCCCTGAGCCAAGAGTTCTTTCCATGGATCAACTACCTCTTGTTGATATCTTCAATGGGTATTTAGTTCCCTCTTTCGTGATACGGTTTCCTTTAGGAGTGGCCTGCTTTTGTGGATCTTATTTTATCCATTTTCCTATTCTTTTTCGAGAAAATCTCGCCTTTCTCTCGCACAAGGCTTTCCCCATAAAATATTGCCTTTCTCTACTACAAGGATTCTATGTTTTTATTAACTTAGCATCTTTCTCCATCTAAGAAACTTAATGGATATTTATCTCCCATTCCATTAATCGTATCTAGAATTTGATCTAGAAGTCTTATCATGAAAGAATTATCCATTCCCATTCATCAATGGGATTTTATTTAGCAAGAATCTCATCTCTTGGTGTCTCATTTTCCAAGAAATTAATTTATCTTTATTTATTTAATAATAAAGTATTTACTTTCATTGTTACACCTCAAATTTAGCTTTTCTGCTACAACTCAGTCTTATCTTAGTTCTTGCATGATAGAAACAAAGTGTTACATACAATGGAGGGGCATTACAGTTTCTCTAGGAGACTAGAGACAGGAGGGTCAAAAGAAAAGCTAGAAATATTAACAACCCTATTACCATAGGAAGAGAGAGAAAAAATATTATTATTATCATCATCATCATCATCATCAACAACAATATTATTAATATTTCATGTTATCTAACAAGATGAGACTATTGGAATCCAAGAAATAACTATAAACTAAGGGTTTATCGAGGAGGTTAATACCATGTTAGCCTTGGTGGATCCCTTGCTTTGGCTGGAAAGGTCAACATCCATTAAAGAATGGAAAGATGGGGTGGGAGGGAAATGGGTATAAGAAGTAGAACCTTGTAATTCAAAATGCCTCTGCAACAATCATTAAAATGAGCTCTAGAATCATTATTGTGCCCCGATTGACAGAGAAAATTTGAAACCATGTTCTCATTCACTTGGGAAGACACATATCCAATATCTAGAAGAAAGACGCCATTGATCCATGAACAAGTGAAGAGATTTGACTGTTATTAACTCTGCTAGTGGAAGAATACCCTAATAAATTAGAAAAAACTTACATGAGAAGAGGATTTTTCTGAGAGCTTGAGAAACTTTATATATTGTTTATTCTTCCATATTTCTTCGAAGAAAAGAAATTTTAAAGCTGACCAAGCTTCCATCTTGGTCCAAAGCGCTCTGAACATTGTGTGGGAAAGATCCAAATGTAGTGAGAACAACTTTTGTGATAACAAATAAAGACCTCTTCTAACCCTCCAAATATCATAATGAATTAGGGCTAAACTCACATTGAACAATACACGATGGTTTATGGAATTATTAAACTGATGCTTAATCTGAGCGAATTAAGGAAATACAAATGAATATCTACACCATTTTAGGAATGCCATATCTGACTTCATCTTGGAAAACTGCAAGCATGCCCTTTCAAATTGATGAACCTTCAACACAATCACCCTTTTGTGTAGGTTTCTAATATCTGAATTCAAGACTCTGTGATCCATATCGTGAATAGTGATAAAAAATTCAATAACAATCACATCATCAGTGTTTTGTCGACACATTTTGAACCATCTAATGTAGTTCATCATCAGGACAAGATGGAGAATCAGATCTTGGCATCATATTAAATAAAGAGAGTGCCGTGCAGAGACAATTAATTCTAACGGTTAGAATGTAACAACTAATTTTGAATAAGGAAACACTATTTATTAAAAAAATGTTTTAGAATGATATATTTGAAAATAAAAATAAATAAATTTAAAATGAGAAGAACAAGGACCAACTAGTAAGTAAATTGTAGAATAATATATTCTAGGTCAAACAAAGGTTTGGTCAAAATTAAATAATAAGGAATCAAATGGAAAAATGAAGGTTAAGACTAAGGAAATAAATAACAAGCATCTATAAAAATAATAAAAATAAAATAAATAAATACTATGGAGTAAATCAATGATAAGAGCAAGATTAAAAAAAATGAAGCTTATCCACATAAATAGATATATAAACATAACAAAGGAACTAAAATTATAAAGATAAAATATCCAAAGAAAAAGTCAAAGAGAGGGAAAAATTAAATTAATGAAAGGATAATTATAATTTGAAAATGAAAATAAAACATTAAAAATAACAATAATTATTTTTATTGTTATGTAGTTTGACGAAGCCAAAATGTTTACATAACATAATATCACATAACATAACATAACCTTACAACATCTCTTCCACATTAGGTTGGAGATAAACATCGATACACATATATCAAGCACATGTAATAAATTCAAAATTGTAGCTACCATATTCTAGAATATATCAAGCACATGCACAACATTCAAAATTATAGCTACCATATTCAAATTAGCCACTAAATAAGGTACTTTATAAATCCTTGAATAGGGCCATATCTATTTATATAATATAAAATCCCTCAACCTTTTGACTCATTTTATGCTTTATTATTATTTTCACTACTTAAGATTGCATATCGACACTTGCACTATGGAAGTGGTGGCTTCCACCATGCAATCATTCCACTAGCTATTTCACAAATATGCATTCAAAAATACCTGAATTATTTATTATTTTGAAATCTATTGAGGAAATCATATCTCACAATATCATTAGTTATACCATATATGCTATTTTCTTTTATATATTACTGTTTCACTAATATTGAATAAACCTCATAATGTACATTATTTAACATTTTAAATTTATTAGAGAAACCTTTAATAATAATTCTAGAAAATATGGCATTTTTGTACTTTAATATAAAGCAATTCAACTATCCACTGTAATAATTATAACCAACCTAGATCCATTTGAACTCGGAATCTACCAAGTGTTGAGAGGGACCAAATATTTGGAGCCTTAAGATATTTTCATCTCAAGGGATTTGATTCCTATTTATGCTTGTTAGATTCGGAGTTAAGAAGAATCTAGGTCGGTTTAATTCCACCCTTTAAATAGGCTATATTCCACATTCATACCATGGGCCATACCATGGGTTATTATAAACTTGGAACTCAAAAAAAATTGGTAACTTGGCCAAGTCAAGTTTACTTTAAGTACCCAACAAAAATTAATTAAAAAAAATAATATCGTATAATTTTTGTTTTAACATAACGTTTATTTTATTTTATTTTATTTTTACTGAGTCAAGATGTTTACATAACATAACATAACCTTACAAAATTTCTTCAATATTGGGTTAGAGAGCGCCTCTTAGCGCAATAAGAAAATCTTCAGAACATGTATCAAAATAAATTTGGTGGAAAAAGCTAAGAGATATATTGCAAAATAGTGAGGAAACTTTAGTGAGGATCCACATCAACTGCTTAAAATTTTTCCAATTAAAAGAAATCCTTATTAAACATTCAAACTTATTAAAAAAACCCAAGACATAAAAACATTTGCTCTCTACAGAAAAACCCTAAATTAATGACTAGATAAAACTATTTTCTAGCATTTGTACATGCAACCTATTAGTATTTATTTTTCCACAAAGAGGTAAATGATACCATTGTATTTTTTAAACATAACTGTATATGTTTTCCAATTGCAACTTCTGAGGAAAAGTCTTATGGTTTCAAAAACACAAATACCTCACCAATTCAAGGCATTAAATTTTTGATACAACTCCTAGAAATTCAACTAGACAAACATAAAAAATTTCATAGGAATAAGCACCTTCTAGGTTTATCTGATTGTTCACACAACCAAAATCCTTTAATGTGCCTTTAGAGCAATTTCAATGGAAACAGATTAGGTAATGGACATGGGAGATATTTCATTCCTATCCACTTTCTTATTGGCATATCATTAGATCTTCCAAATCATGTGCATGCAAAATCAGTTCCCAGGAACAAAGCATTAAAATGAAAAGAACGATCCAATTCCAATTGGGAGAATAGATCCAGTTTTATAATGGCTCCAATCTGATTAACATGTGGAGAAGTAAATCATATTTAATTTAATATATTATTCTTTACTTTTAAATTGAAAACATGTCCTAATACTTTTGCTATTATCTGCTTGATTCTATATAAGACAAAGAGTATTCTCTTGAAATCAAATCATGGCCATTAATTTACTAAACTAGAGCCATGTGGTGGTAAGTCACTACATTTTTTGTCAACATGGATTATATGGATATGGTTTTATTGTAATTCCTATGTCAACGTGCATGCTATTGAAATTTCACTCTGAAGTTTATGGCACAACTAAGAAACTCATAACATGGTTTTATGAGATATCAACAACCACTCCTTGGCTATAGATTATATGTTATAACATAATTACAATAAGATTATTGTGGATCACCTCTTGCCTATAGCCATCTATGATAAAACAATTACAATAGGCTTATTGCATACCACATATAGGGGTGTTCTCAACACTAGATACTTGTAGCCAGAAGGGGGCTTCTTCATGCTCTCAAACACAAAATGTTGAATACAAGGTTTCTAGACCACCTTACTACAGTTTTTTAAGGTTAGACCACTCCACTAAGCTTTTCTACATTTCCAAAGCCATTTCCATTGACTATAGAACAATTAGTACAAGTCATGAAACTCCCAGAAATGCCAAAACATTGGTATTAAACTAGAAGTAGTTCATGTGCAATATAAAATATATTATGCTATTTTTCTATGGTATCAATTGCATGGACAAAGCTAGATTCAGTATTTAACTCTAAAAACTAGGTCGTGACTGCAAAAAATAGAACATAGATATATCATCGAGGAATTAGAAGGGAGGAATAGAAATCATGAAATTTGTGAGATATCGAAGTGAAAAACACTTTGAAATCTAGTATAGCATGAGAGGCATTGAAAAAGAAAAAGGCCCTAACAAAGGTTGCCATTGCACTTGAAAGAACCAGGAAAAGGGGGACAATACTTCAGCTATCTTTAATGTGTATTACATCCATAATTTCTATTTAAATATCAAGACATTACAACATTAACTGAAAAAAGGTCATAGGCTATTTCTAGCTAAATCACGTCATTCCCCAATGTATTTTCTAGGTTTCCAATGAATATTTCATCATCCAATTTGCTAGAAATTTGAAACAACAATATGAAGCAATTTATAGATCTGAACAATTGATCACTACATCCTCAGGGTTTTGGTAGTGTTTTTGAACTAACTCGGATGCTTGAAATTACAATCTAGACAATTTGTTATTCAAAACTTCAGGTTTATAAATCAAAAAATGCCAACAAAAAGAAATCAATTTAGTTGGTCTTTAAATTAAGCCAACGAAAAGGGTATATAGTAACATGTCCAGCTGTAGAGGCACATGCCCCCTAATGAATTCTTTGACTTTAAGCAGCCCCATCCCTAGCTAGTATCCCACAAAAGTGATAAAATAACCTTCAACAAGAGAGAGAATAACCATCCCACATAAGATCGAAAATAACTTTTGAGTATCAGCACGTTCTCCATGAATGGAATATGGATGTTTGTAAGACTATTGTTTGAATGTTTGTAATTCATGTTCGCTTTCATCTGTGCTAAAGTAGTTGAAATATTTTGGTTATTTTGGTACTTATCATATTGAGAATGTGTTTTTATTTCTATTATCACTGTCACATCCTCGTGCACTATTTCGCTAGATATTCAACAAATATTCCTTGTTACATTGGTTGCGATGACCATCGCATCTTTGTGGACTATTTTTCTTGGTGTTGTAAGGATCCTTCTTGTTTATGTGTGTCTCTACTAGGGTTGTACTACTACCTCTCTCTTAGAGGCCCAATTCTCATTCCCTCCGCAGTGAAAGAACTTTGACACATATACGATGGAACACTCACCAAGCACACCCCCTTGATTTTTAAAGGCACATTTTTACTCCTCTCTTGCTGAGAGTTACAACCAAGGCATATATTTAAGATAAATGGTAATTGATCCATATTCCTGGTGGGGATCGTCTTCCAAATGATGTGAGTTCTAATTAAGACCACATATCGGGGAGATCCCTTGAATGTTGGTTGGTATAGCATCATCAACACCTTCCTTTATAATTTACAGTTGGACTCTAAGTCCCTTCAAATATTCAGATAAAAAATAATTCTTTAAGTCTCTTCAATTTTTCACATAACAAAGCCTATTGATCGCAGTCTCAGTTAGGCATACAAATTTGAACCACAATATCTGAAAACACATACTTTCCCTAGTTTGCAAACATCAAGATATTTACCAAACATCACAATATATCACAATGTGTAGGTTGACAATAATATCAACTTAAAAAATAGTGATTTATTTTTGCCAAAGAAATATCACAATAATTATGGAAAGATAATGAACCAATGGAAAATGTCCTCACACCATATCTAGAAAATTGAGTTTCTTTAAACTCTTTTTCAACATTGACTTATGGGGTTTGAGATCAAAGGTGTTGTCCACCTTTTTATTTAAACAAAGGACAAAAAATAGAATGCTTTCATTTGCCATCAACAGTTTATTGCAGGATTAATTCCCATTGACGATTTCAATACTTACATGTATGTGTAACAATTTCAACATCATTCTTTTTGTTGTTGTTCGATATGTTTTGAAAATTATATGAGTTTTACCTCTTCTTTCTTATTTTTAGTAGAATATCTACTAGTAATTAATTTATTTTTTCTTTTACCTGCACCACTTTAACATATTCAATCCTGATTTCTAATTTTTTTCCCCTGAGTTTAATCATTTACTCTTTCAAAATGCCAAGAGTTTTAGACCTTATCTAGAGATATAATGATCCCATTAATGAACATAATAAACAACGATTGAGATGAAAGCAATTTGGAAAGGAAATGATCGATGAGAATCACTAGTTAACATATCACCTTGCACAAATTCCAAGGCTTTGAAGTGGAAATTTGTTTAACTACAACCCCTAAAATCATTCATATTGCCCTTAAATCACTTTAAGAAATGGGTAAAAATAAATATAACGGAAAAGCAATGAAATATGAGGTTGCAACAAAGGAATTTGCAAGATAAAACAAGCACATCCAATTCCTCAAACATATAACAATCATGCTTATGTACTTGATGGATATCCTTCATTAATCATATCACATGAATCCACTTATCAACTCCCAAAACCTTACTAATTTTCTTTACCTCTATGAGCATTAAAATATTGAAATGTCCCATCGAAATAGTCTATTAGTAGCTAGTAGTTAGATGTCTTCTATCAATAAATTTTGTGAATGATATTTTTATAGTTTAGTAAGCAAAAACTTGTTACAGAAAATTTATTTTTATTAATGTTCATAACTCCCACAGAGGAGGCGTAAAGTGGAATATCGTACCAAATCTTAATAAGAAACAATGAGAATTTAAGGATAACAACAAACTTATCAGGGTCACATAAAGTATAAGAATATTATCATAGCAATATAAAGTATAATAAACCAGTTGAAATTCAATCAATCAAGCATTAAGAGAAACCAATCAAGAATCAAGAGACATCATATCCTTTTCGGTCTAAATATTTTCAGTAACATGCAAAGACTCACACTCGGTCATAAACTCACTCACTCGTTAACATTCGAGAATTACAAATTTCCCTCTTGCAAAGAACTCACATATTTCATAGAGGAAAAACATTTCAAACACATCCACATAGGAAAAATGTTATGAACACATCTACAGAGAAAAAAGCTTTCAAAACCAATGTACAATGGCAAAAACAACACAATATTTCAACTTTTAATATTGATGACCAAAACTAGCGGCAACGTCCACATAAACTATTCCTAAAATTGTTGATGATAAAAAGCCTACATGAAACAAAATATAACAAAATCTATTTTATCATTCAATAGTAAAAATGTCCAAACTAATGAACCTTCCCACACCAACTACAATTTTGACAATTTTATCATCTATATAAAAATCTTAGTTAAAGGGAAATGGCATAATGATGAACATACTTATGAGACTATAACAAAATCCATCAGTAATGCTAATTAGAGCATAATAAACTAATGCTTTGAAAAAAAATTGTTCTTATTTTAAAATAAATAAATAAAAATATTAAGTTAGAGCCAACCATTCAAGCCTTAATGCCTAAAAATACTTAAACGTAGGATACCCCCTCAAATTTTTGAAATACATAAAAATCAACCTAACATGAGTGAACATCAACATAATTCAAGAATATTTTGTTCATTCGAAGAGTGAGAGGACTTTGCTCATTTGTTGAGAGATATAAACCTTCAATGAGTTTCATAACTTAGCGAATGTCCTACTTCATACCACATAATGGTCACTAAAAGTAATCTTTACTATAAACATCCATAAGACAATTGTTCTCTGACTCATATTGCATTTTCTAGAGAACAAGGGTCTTGGTGAAGTGGAGAGTAATTGTAAGGTATTCTTCGCATATGGGTTATTATAGAACTCACATATGAATCCAAAAAACAATAAAACAAAAACAAAAAACTAAGAAATGCAGATTATCGACTCCAAAGAATGGGATGGGAGATGCATTTAAAAGGGCACTATCATTAACGAGGAAAAAGAAGGACCACCTTTCCAAAACATAGTTACAAAGTCATAGGGACGATAATATTGAAACCTAAGGGATTTTAAAAATCTTACAGAATCGAAGGAAACACACCATAGCATAAACCATAAAAATGGAAATTACATTAATTAACCAACATAAAAACAAAGCAATTATAATGAGAAGACAACATCTGATCAAAAAACAAGAGATCCATAATTTGAGCAGATATCAAGAGAAAAATCAACCTTAGAACTAAAGGTTGATGGAGTGAACTAATGGCTGATAAAAAATAGGGATGACATGAGAGAATCCAAAACTATTATAATAATAATTGTATTATAGAAGTCTGAGGACTACCATGAAATTGGCAGCACTATATTTTACATGATCGTGGGAAAGCTCAAGAGGAGAAGCCATAAAATTGGTAATTTGATCTGCATTTGCTATTCAAGGTTTGCTACCCTCACCCATTATCTTTCCCCATGTCTTTTTCTCCCTTCCACAAACTTTTAGGCTTAGTTCCTCTGCCTCATCAGAACATCTACAACACTAAAGGACACTTTTGTTACAAAATTGCAACACATGCATAAATCAGTTGGTATATCTATGGTGTGGCTTAGTTATGTACCCCACCCAGAATCCATGAGTCTTTATATGAGAAACAACATTCAGAGCGGGTTCCCTTTGGATATGTGCCCTCCCACCCCACTTTACTAGACACATGCTTCACATTTAACATAGTAGAATCTGACTTGAGTTCATTTGGAGAGATGCACTCCCATCCCAAGTTATGTAGGCACCTACTACTTCATCAACATTGAACATAAAATCAAATCAATTCCATAAGCATCCAAAAACCATTCTATCCATGTCTTCACACTTAAATCAAGAGGCAAAAAGCAGGGGATGCTTTCCATCTAAACCAGGATGAATTGTGAAGCTAGGCTGCTTGGCTCATAATGGTAACATATAATGAGGAAGGAAACATCTATTCCTAAGCAACTTATATTAAGAAATGTATTATCTAAAATATATTTAATTTTTTCTTGTTTGGAAATTGACAACAAAGGAGGAAAGTTCTAAATATGTATTTGTAAAACTCTTTAAAAGGTTATCAAGCCTCATGATAATACAAGTTAATATTAGTCTTTTATATTATCTGGTGGGATTGTGTTTTGATTCATTAGTTCTGAGCAAAGTTTCTAGAAGATCGGGCTAAGAGGTGAGGTTCTCTCACTTTGGACACGTTGCTGAATTGTTTTTATATGACATCTCTTTTAAACGAAGTTTTATTGAATATTACACAATAATAAATAGGAACATATTTTATTTTCTTAAATTTTGTTGTTCATCCACTATTTCAAATGTATAATCGAACATTTGTAACGATTCTCTACGTTTATTTGGAAATATGTTATGTTGTGTTGAGTTTGGCCGCTTCAATCATCTTCTAATCAAAATTGTTTTGATAACATTATTATTTCTTATGTATTTTTTGAGTTTATGGAATGAGAAAAGTGGTCTATTATTTACATTGACATGATTTGTATTAAGTTGCATAGTATCTTCATCTATATTGATGTTTTTAAAGCTATAATTTAATGGCTTCCATAGTTTTCTAACAACATTTGTTTCGAAAACATCCCTGTTTCTTAAATGTTTTTTTATTTGATTCCATAATAGCCACAATAGCTTGTTTGATTTGAGAAGCTGCATGTAAAGTTATATGAAATTTTCATATATCTCCACGTTTTCAAATAAAATAACATTAACCTTACTATATTTTTTATCGGATTGTTCTATATATTTCTCTTTGTTAACTGCTTTAATACGACATGAAATGTTTTTCTCTTGTACTATCTCTTTCAGAGGCTCTTAATGAAAATGACCTACACTCATTCCAAATTTCATAACATGGAATATCATTACGTCTTTCTCAAACACACAAAAATTCAGCTACAACAGTCGGCATATCGACAAATCATATGTATACATTTATATTCAAGATATACCATATTGAGTCATAAACAAAAATGCCACCATCTATATTCCCTTTTCATATGGCATTGCTAATTGTATAATGTATCCGTGTCAATTTATTATTCTAGGGAATTTCATAATTTCTTTTTTGTTCATGTCTTTTTCTATGCAGTTTAATAAAAATGAATAATTATGCATGATTTCATTAAAAAAAGTCTATGCAATTATCCATCATAACTAAGGAACATCATATTCATTGTATTCCAATTGGCATACTGTTTCAAAAAAACTTTCACCGTAAATACTCTTGAACCCGAAAAATCTCTTAAACATATGTCTACACATGGCTTCCTCTATTTGCATCCACCTATATTTTGTTTGTCATATGTTGTTATATTTATTATATGTTCATAAGAAGTTATTATTGGATGTTTTTTCTTGCACATAAGTTGTTCAAAATGTCTAGAATTAAATTTTCATCATGGAACAATATGTCGTAACTTTGTTTGCACAAATTTGAATTAAAATGCAAACAAATTTTTATTATTTGTTTTTACCAAAGTCTTATCAAAATTTTTAGCCAACTCGATAACCAACGTATACAAACTTTATCCCCATAAAGTCCTCCTTCTTTCGTAGCCATAGAATTTGAAGTTGATTTTGTCATCCCTTCTAGGTAAACATTCAACATATTTATAACATGCATTTCTATTAATGCATTGATATTCAATTCACATTCATAAGATAATATTGCTTCAATGTTCCATTCATGTGAACAATTCCCGAAAATGTTCTGTCATTCCTTCACATAAATTTGTTGACATGTATCTAAAACACAATAATTTTTTCATCGTATCAAATAAGAAATCTCCTACAACATATGCAAAATTGTTTAAACAAAATAGATTATGTTTCCTTATAATTGTATATGTAAAACCTGTCTTTATTGTAAAAAAACACTTATCTATTGATGCTTTAGCGATCATGCTTCAAGCATTTTTATAAATTCACAATGAGTTATTCTTCCATAATAAACACAAAATAAACTGTTGGAAATACTGAGAGGGGGTGTGAATCAATATTCCTTAGCAATTAGCACTTTTAAATATTTTCAGAGCATTAGTTAGTATTCAATTATTATTAATGTTTATGCAGTAATAACAGTAAATAAAAGAACACATTAGGCAGAGGAATTTTAGGAGGAAAAATCCCTCCGGGTGAAAAACCACCGAACGCTTTTCTAATAAATTCTTTAATCTTTAGTTCCAACAAAAATGAAAGCAACAAATTCCTAGAATTCTAGAAAATCATTCTTCTCCAGCTCCCACTGGTAGGACGCCCCAATGCCTTGGTTTCTTTAGTAATCAACTAAATGGATGCCACAACACCCTAGCGAGCCATAACTCTCCCTAGCACCACCCTACCACCCTTAAGTGTTCATAGGCCCCAACCTGTAGGGGAATTCATACATCTGCCTAACATCTCCCTGTCACCCAATAATGACTGAAATTAAATAAAAAAGTGTGGGCTCCCATACCAGGGACAATGATCCACTATACAATATGATTTACAATGATTTTCAACGAAAACCCAATCACACTATGACCTGCAACCCAACCATGACATCATCCCAACAAAGACTCCTATACCTCCCAATAATTCCTTTTTGACTCTAGGAAAATTGACTCTTTTAAAATTATGAGTCTTCCAATGATGACACTTTTACAAATGAATCTTTTACAACTTTACAATGGTTACTCTTGGCCTTGGACACTTTTCACAATATACAGATGGTTGTCATGTCTTTAAAGGATGAGTCGTTGCAATGCTTCTTTTGATTTGATACTTCTGCTCTGGAATTCTTGTTTGAAGTTCTACATGAATCTTCTTCTACCTGCATGCAAAATTTGCCTTGTGAAACCAATCCCAATACAAAAAAAAGATACCCTTCAACTTACCTCTCCCTGCAAAACACATGTAAGTGCATAATAATAAATAAATAAAAATTAAAAATTACAATTCATACCTGAAGCTTTTCACTTTTGTTGTTGACTTGCTGCAATAGTAGACAAAGACTCCCACTCTTGATATATGCATGGACTCTGTGCAAGACTATATCCAAAACTGACTTAAAGATATATACAATAAAAAAAGATGACATACCCTAGACTTGTGATGGACCAAGTTGTAAGTACAACAACATAGACCATTCTATCAACTATGAAAAGACAAGTAACATCAACATACAACATCATATAGATTTAGAAAACTTGGTGTAGCATCAAGAATATGTAGCATAAAATGTATAGTATCAAGAATAGGACATCGGGAAAACTAACTGTGAAATATAGAGACATAGAGATATAACCGAGACACTGTATATACTTACATTGTCTTGCAAAAAAATATGTCAGAGATGATACTCAAAATTCAAATGTAAACACTAATCATACATACCTCGTTGTAGGATACTTACCCTTGACTATTGATGTATGGTCCTTACAGCAGTGATCCTTGAATGCATGATTTTTATTTCCTTCTAGGAGTTCGATATTGAATCTGTTGTATCTATGTAATTTCGGATCCCCAGGGTATAAAAGTTCATATTGTCGTAGCCCTCTAAGTCCTATTTCCAACTCCATAGGTCTGATCAATATTGGATTCTTCAAGAAAGGGTTATGCCTAATCTCCCACGATGCCCTCATTATAGATGAGTTTATTAAAGCGAACTTGTACGAAGTGCTACATCGCACTGTTTCAACCTTCAACCCTGAAAACACTGCTCAGCAAACAACAATTTGCCTGATTTATATGACTATTTACGAAATTTGAATCCAATGCTTAGAGATAAAGTTATGATGATTTTTCCAATGCCACCTATTTTACATGGAATTCGGGACCTTGTAAGAACCCTAACTGCCTTAGATCATATCTTTGGAAATATAGAGAACCAAGTTCTGAAATTAGGTCATGAAGTTCATCATGATTTTGACTCAAATGGGTTTTAATTTTAGTGTCTAAAGTGTTGCAGAAATTTTTTTTATAGAAAAAAATGCCACGATGGCCTATTTGAAGCCATAAAATCCCTACTAGAGGAGGATATGAGGGTCATTATTTATATGAATGTCTTGAGTTAAGAGGGCCCTCAAGAAGTGAACATTGGGGGGATTTTAGGAGCAATTTTTGTTATAAAATTATATATTATGGAGCAATGGAACACATTAAATATTGCAGAAATATAAACACAGAAAATGCATAAAACAAGAGAGACACAAAATGAAGAGACACAACCTACAGCAGATCCGCTGTAATATCCTCTATTTTGTCTCACAGTCTCACCTCTCTACTTCTCGCTTGGAGAATACACATATATTACATAGACTCAATACAATGCCCTCATACAAAGAGAGAGGTTGCCTTTTAGGGCAAAGAAAAACCCTAAACTAAACATAAGTTCTACTGTCAGATCATCCGCCTAATGAGCGGCCCAAATTGACTAGAAATTACTATAGTTTTACAAGGCAATTCTACATCTCTTTTTAGCTTCGGGGGCACTTCCCCCGAGCCCCTGCCGGGGGACCATTGGCCCCCGGACCCCCCAGCCGGGGGAGATCAACTCCCGTGGACCCCCGAGGGGGGGACAAGTCCCCCCCACACCCCCCCATGTGGAGGGGTGTACAAACTTCCTAGGGTATACATCCAACTGAAACAAAGACCTCTGAACAATCATGCTCCACACAAAAAATTGTTTTATCATTAAAACACTAACTGGGTTCACTAACTTCAAACATGAATATCTATGAACTACTTTGCGTGCCATATATCAACAGAAACATCTCAACGAGTAGAATCCATGTAGAAGATCCTTTACTCATAATAGAGTAATATTTCAAATCAAAATGCCCGTGCAAGATCAGGGTAGGCCTTGTTGTTTCTCGGGTTGACATTAATGACAACAACTGATCAACGATCTCCACCTTTGGCAGTGATGGCAACACAAGTACTCACGTTGTGATCATGAAACCTCTTCCTACCACCTTCTCTCCCCCTTTTTCATCAATGTCAAAGAGTAACTCCCCCCTGACAAATAGCAAACCTGTACACACCTCCACTCCCCCTTTCTACTCGAGTAGATAAGAGAAAGAGTCTAGTGAAAACTTGGGAGAATCCCAAGCTTTTGGTGAAGATACTCAAATGCTTCACGAGGTAATGATTTGGTAAGTATTTCAGTAATTTGTTCGTTTGTGCCAACATATTCAAGATTGATATTCTTTTCAGTGACCTCCTCTCTAATGAAATGATATTTAATCAGAATGTGCTTCGCTTTGGAATGCATCGCGAGATCCTTGGAGGTACTAATGGTGCTAGTGTTATCACAAAATATGGGAATAGGCTCATCGAACTTGACTTGAAGATCTTGTAGAGTTTTCTTAATCCAAAGAACTTGAGTACAACAAGCTGCTACCGAGACATATTCTACTTCTGGTGTGGATAACAAGACTGAAGATTGCTTTTTTACTTAACCATTAAACAAGACAACCACCTAGATAGAATGCTGCTCCATTGGCACTCTTATGATCATCAAAACTTCCTGCCCAATATACATCTATATAAGTTTGCATGACCAGATCATTTCCTTTGGGATAACATAGACCATATTTCACTGTCCCCTTAAGATATCGAAGAATTCTTTAGATGGCAATAACATGAGAATATTTTGGTGCTTCTTAGAATCTTGCTACTTGTCCAACTGCCTACATCACATCAGGCTGGGAAGCTACCAATCATGGATCTATACAACCCTCGGTCCACATCCTTTGATGAATTTTCTAAGCTTCACTTGCAACATGTTACCATGGGGGTAAGGACTGGCTTGCAATCTTCCATCTAGAATTTCTTGAGCATTTCTTTGATGTACATGGTTTGATATATGAATAGACCTTTATCCTACAGAGAAATCTAAAGACCTAAAAAGTATTTCAGTTCACCAATCACAGACATTTCAAACTCACTTTTCATTTTTGTGGCAAAGTCTTTACTTAACATGTCATCACTGCTTCCAAATATTATATCATCCACATATACTTTGATAATTGTTAGGTTATCTCAATCCACTTTCACATAAAGATTGTTGTTAGTGCTTGCTTTCTTAAATCCCCGTTGATTTAGATATCTATCAAGATGAGCATACCAAGCCATGGGAGCTTTCTTAAGACCATACAAAGCCTTCTTTAATCTGCATACGTAGTCTTCTTTTTCAGAGAGCATAAAACCTTTAGGTTGTTCAATGTAAACTTCTTCCTCCAATTCACCATTTAGAAAAGCTAACTTAACATCCATTTGGTAGACCTTCATTTTTCTCGAGCAAGCTTAATTGAGAAGCCTCCTGATAGCTTCCATTCCATGAATGGGAGAAATTTTTTCTTCAAAATCAATTCCTTCAACCTTTGCATATCCTTTTCACGCTAATCTTGCCTTGTTCCTGGTAACCTGTAATCCTTCAACTATTTTTCTCCCTCGGAACCTATAATGAAACTACCATCTTTTTCAAACTACCTTCCTGTCAATCATAGACTTGTGCCATATATTGTTGCAGAGACTTCTCCTCTACAAACATTAATTGGTCAACAAGCTAGATTTTTCAAAATAGTGAGTCACCTAATGGGCCATCTTGACTTGAGTCATTAAACAAAGCACCTACTGATTCCTAACAATCCATTATGAATCGTGAAAGCACAACCGTTGGGACCTTATTTCCTTCTTTGTTTTCTTTCTCATCTTGTACTTGTTCATCCTGTACCTGTTTTCCTTTCCAAGCCTTCTTATTCTCGTCGCCAAGATTTTCTTTCATGGTTGATTCCATCTTGTACATGCAACTACAAGTTATGTGTCCATAGTTATGGCATTTGTAACATACGATGTTATTCATAGAAGATTTTGTTTGGTGTCTATCTCTCGATCTTGCAAATTTGCTTTTAATGTTTTGTCGATAATAGTTGTACATGTCTGTAACTTCACAATCCCTAGACTTATGTCCAAAATTGTTACATTTGTAACATTCGACATTGTCTCTCAAATGATCAAATTTGTTGATAATATGATAAGTTATGGAATATCCATTTCTGAAGTATCTCCTTGAATTATATTCATTCCAAACATAAATGCGACATTCTGCAGCTATATGTCTAGACCTTCCACATGAATAACAATGACCATAAAATATAGTTTGGTACCTTGGAGGAAATCTTTTTTGAGGAATTTTCTTCCAAGGTTCTTCCTGTGAGTGTTGATCTCTTGATTTAGCTGAGAGACCTATCGGTTTGGTAGATTTTTCATATCCCTCTTCTTTGATTGTCATAGAATGATTCGACTTATTTTCCAATTTTTCTTTGTAACCAAGACCAGTCTTGTCATTGTATGATCGTTAGTTGCTGATGAGTTCAACCAAAGTCTTTGAACTATTGCCGTAGTTTTGAAAAGTTTTTCCATTTTTTACTTCCTTTCATAGAGAAACTATGTCAACTTCCAATGCTTCTCTTTCCTTGTTGTTTTCCTTTAACTATTTCATGAGAGATTATTCAATTTTATTGTCTTCTTCAACCTTGATTTTAAGGTTGAGGACCTGTTCTCTTTCTGTCTTCAATTCATCTTCAAGAGTGTTGACATGCTTCTTCTCATCTTTGATCTCTTTGAAACCCTGATCACTTCATTTTGAAATTCAACCTCAGTCATTTCTTCTTCTTCGTCTCCTTCTTCATTTGGTGCCTCTTACTTATTGCGCTTGGCCATAAACAATACTCTTCCATTGAATTCTTCTTTGTTATCACTATCTTCTTCGGTTAAGGAACTATCTTCTTTGGTGAAGAAACGTTCCTTACACCATTTCTTCTTACCTTGCTTGTTGAACTTCCTAGGACCTTTCTTTCCATTCATAATAGCCTCATTTTTGTGAGGACATTTGGCTGCAAAATTCCCAACCTCACCACAGTCAAAACATATTAATAGTAGCTTACCTTTGAATTTTCCCGTACCTGTTCTTATTTTCCACGAGAAGTAGGAAAACTCTTTATATGAGAATTATTCTTCATCTTCTTCCTTTTCCTCATCCTTAAAATTGTAAGTTTTTTCTTTTAGAGTCTGCTTATCATTACTATTCTTCCTGGATGCATAAAATGTTGTTTCTAAGTGATATGTGCCATCCTCTTCTTCAATCTTCATTTCATATGCCGTAATAATTCCATGCAATTCCTCTATGATGAGATTGGTTATATTACATCTATATTCCAAGACAAATACCTTAGGATTAAATCTTGCTAGCAAGGTTCTAAGGATATTTCGGACAACAATTTCCGCTTCAACAGGTTATCCCAAACCTTCCAAATTATTTGTTGTTTAATAAACATGCTAAAAGTATGCATCAATATCTTCATCTTCCCTCATTTTGAGTTTCTCAAATTTTTCCATGAAGATTTGTAGCTTTGCTTCTTTCACCTTTGAGTCACCTCCATATATATTTTCAAGCTTACCCCATACCTATTTAGTAGTTTTGCAATTGAATACCTTAAGATAAACAAATTCGATAAACCTATTGATAATAAGATCTTTAGCCTTTGCATCATATACCATATTTTTCTTACCATGTTCATCCTGGGTCGATGTGCAGCCTTTGTCAATGATTTCCCATACATTGTATTCATGAGTGAGAAAATGAACCTGCATTCTTCCACTCCAAAGTGCATAGTTATTTCCATTGAACAAAGGAAATCTATTCTTAGTATACTCCATGATCTCCTTCCAATTGTTATACTATTATTGGAGGAACCAAGCTCTAATACAAATTGTTGAAAATACTTACGGGGGGTGAATAATTATTCCTTAGCAATTAGCACCTTTAAATATTTTCAAAGCATTAGTTAATCTTCAATTATTATTAATGTTTATGCATTAATAACAGTAAATAAAAGAACACAGTAGGCACAAGAATTTCAGGTGGAAACCCCAATCTAGGTAAAAAACCATCGAACACTTTTATAATAAATTATTTAATCTTCAGCCCCAATTGAAATGAAAGAAAAAACTTCCAGAATTCTATAGAATCATCCTTCTCTAGCTACCACTAGAAGGGTGCCCCAATGCCCTGGTTTCTTGAGTAATCATCTGAATAATTTACCCAACACCATAGAAAGCCACAAATCACCCTAGCACCACCCTACCACCCTGAAGTGTTCAGAGGCCCCAACCTATAGGTGACTTCATACACTTGCCTAGCACCCCCCTGCCACCCTATAATGACTAAAATTAATTACAAAGTGTGGACTCCCATACCAGGGTCAATGGTCCACGATACAATATGATTAGCATTGATCTTGAGTGAACACCCACTCACACTATGATCTACTACCCAACCATGAAATCATCCCACTAGAGACTCCTATACCTCCCATTAATGCCTTTTCAACTCTAGGCATATTGACTTTTTTACAATAATGACTTTTCCAATGATGACACTTTTACAAATGACTCTTTTACAACTTTACAATGATGATTCTTGGCCTTGACACTTCTTCACAATAGACATATGGATGTCATGTCTTCAAAGGATGTCCCGCTACAATGCTTCCTTTGATTTGATACTACTGATCTTGAATTCTTGCCTAAATTTGTAGTTGAATCTTCTTCTACATGCATGCAAAACTTGTCTGGTGAAACCAATCCCAAAACAAAACAAAATACCCTTCAACTTACCTCTACTTGCAAAACACATGTATGTGCATAATAATGAATAAATACAAATTAAAATTTACAGTGCATACTTGAAGTGTTCTTTTAACTGTTGTTGTTGACTTGTTACAGTAGTAGACAAAGACTCCCACTCTTGATATAGACTTGGACTCTATGCAAGAATATATCCAAAACTGACCTAAAGATATATACAATAAAAACTGATGACAGACCCTAGAGTTGTGATGGATCAAGTTCTAAGTACAACAATAGAGATCATTCTATCAACTATGAAAAGACAAGTAACATGAACATATAACATCATATAGATTTAGAAAACTTGGTGTAGCATGAAGAATATGTAGCATAAAATGTGTAGTATCAAGAATAGGACATCCGGAAAACTAACTATGATATATAGAGACATAGAGATATAACCGAGACATTGTATATACTTATGTTTTCCTGCAAAAACATATGCCAGTGATGATACTCAAAATTCAAATGCAAACACTAATCATACATACCTTGTTGTAGGATACTTACCCTTGACTGTTGATGTATGGTGCTTATTGAAGTGATCCTTGAATGCATGTTATTTGTTTCCTTCTAGGAGCTCAATATTGAATCTCTTTTATTTATGTAATTTTAGATCTCCAAGGTATGAAATTGCATCCTGTAGTAGCCCTCTGAGTCCTCTTTCCAACCCCATAGATCTGATCAAGATTGGATTTTTCATGAAAGAGTTATGCCCAACTCCCACAATGACCTGATTATAGACTTGTTCAGTAGAGTGAACTTGTACGAAGTGCCACGTGTCATTGTTTGAACCTTCGGCCCTGAAAATGCTAATCAACAAACTAAACTCCATCAAATTTCTATGAATATTAAAAAAATTTGAATCCTGTCCTCGGAGAGAATGAGGATAGTTTCATACATTCTGCTAAAATTTTAAGAAAAATAGTTTAGCAGTCACATGTGCGAAGTGTGGTGGTGCCAACAAAGGCTATGTGTGGAGGTAAGGGAACATAGATAAGTGTTTCATATAATACAAGTTTTGATTCCACTATTACATTCGGTCAACTACATATATTGGTGAAAATAACTAAGTCATATATCAAGTGCATTGAATGTGATCTCGAAGGAGAAATGTAGTCCATAAACAATGTCTTACATGCTACAATGCAACATAAAAGATTGGTGGACATTATTTTTGGGTGTGAACCCATACTGAATCTAAGAGTTGATGTACTCCACATAGCTTCTTTTTTTGACACATTGTGCAGAGTGATTAATATTAAGTGGCTTCGACAATCATTCTCTACACATCCTTCATTCCTCATAGATTCACAGCTCTATGAAACCATTGTGTCGCACGATTAAATCTGTAAAATGTTTGAATGAAAAGGAGCTTAAAATGAAATGATTAAAGATAAATGAATTGGCAACTCATTTCTTGCGCTCAGTGTCAAAGAACTAACTGAAGAAATGCCATGCCACTCTTCCCAATGATGTTAGAACATACACAATTGCATTACTATTCATTTTAATAATAATGTGGTCCACGAGAGTTTTGGTTACTGATTTTTATTCTAAATATTAGAATGCCATTAATTCCAGTGTACTTCAAGATGAATTATGTTAACGAATTCTATCAAATTTTTACAATATTAAAACGCTAGTGGTTTCTGTGAAAGAAAAAAGTGATAATACAGAGAAAACATGAGAAAGAGAAAGGGGTTCCAGTTGGGAATGATTGGAGCTTTAAGTCTCTTTATTATTTCCTCTATTTTAATAGTCACTTGCCACAAGGTGCCCATCAACAATATTGATTATGTAAATAGTGCATATGGTTTTCTCGTTGAAAAGATTTTCAAATTTGCTTATGTAGATAGAGAATACCTCAAAGCCTTTTTAGCTAATGAATTTTCAGTGCGTTGATTTAGCTAAGAAATTCATCGACACAAAATTTATCTGAAAAACCATAACTTTGTGGATGAAAGTTTCTGTCACACTCAAATAATAGAGATCTTCAACTCAATTTGACACAAAGGAAAATGCAATATTAAATAGCAAGGAAAATTTGAAATATTTTTTATTTCTAGTTTACAAATTGCTCTCTCAAATTTTCCTATTACATTACGAGTTAAAGATTATCTTCCTAGTTAAACTAAATTTCTCTCCAGCATACTTAAATCTATCAAAGTTTTAAATGGAAAAGAGTCTAGGATTAATTTCCTTCCTATGCAAAAAAGTTAAAATATATTTGGATGGTTTCATGTCTTTTATGAATATACCCCACCCTATGCACATATCTCATTGTGCACAAATTCAAAACTCTATGTAACTATTCTCCCACACAGTTAAATATGTACAAGTTTTAAATGGAAAAAGAACTTAAAATGGACTAATAAAGTATGAAAACACTAGAAATACATGTCTTCTTGTCACTGTCATAGTAATAATCGAAGGACCCCCCGGTCCCTCCCACCCCCCTCAACACTCTCTTGCACATACTCCATCCTCCACACAGATTTATAGCTTTACACACCTGCTCTCCCACATAGCTAAATCTGCAAAAGTTTTAAATCAAGAGAGTTTAAAATTAGTTTCATGCAATTATTTACACAAAATGCAGAAAATTAAAAGCTACTTTCCATGCATGTTAAATAATTAATGTTTTTACCACATTAACGATAAACATTTGAATTAATTAATATGTATATTAAGAAAATTTGTATATATGTAATAGGTAAATGTGAAAATTTACTACATTATGAATTAAAGTTTATGTTCATAGTTGAATTGATTATGCATACATGGAATAAATCTCTCTTTTCACCCCCATTTTCCCACAAATATTCCATCTTCTGCGCAGATTCATATCTCTATGCAACTTCTCTCCCACATAGCTAAATCTGTAAAAGTTTTAAATAGAAAATGTTTTTTTTTTTGATATGGAATAAACTTCTCTCTACATCCCTGTTCTCCCACAAATAACTTGTCCTCCGAAAAATTAAATCTCCACAGAAGGAATGCTTCACATAAGGAATCTCAACACAATGAAACATAATAATATTATTTCAAGATTTGTTCATTTGTAAATTAACTATTCATCGAAAAAATAAATTTACTTATGGAAACCAGTTTTCCCACACATATCCCGTCCTCTGCACATCCCTTGGATAGTGAACATTTTCATTGTGTGGAGAACGAAGGTGGAATTAAAAAATTTATTGTAGAAAATGAAAACCGACATAAGCCTACATTAATCAATCTGGATATAAAGAAAACTTCTACATATATAATAGTAACATGTGAAATATTATTACATTATGAATTACTTAAATTTTTCATAGTTGAATTAATTATGTGTCCATGGAAATTTTTTCCCTCTACACCTCGATTATCCCGCACATACCTCGTCCTCTGCACATCCATCATTCCACACAGATTCATAGCCTTATGTAACTGCTCTCCCAAACAACTAGATCTGTAAAAGTTTTAAATGGAAAATAATTGGAAAAGGATTTCATCCCTGCTGAATAAAGTTCCCTCCTCACCCCAATAATCCATCACATACCTCGCTATACACATAGTAAAAGATTTGCACAAGGAAAGCTTCACACAATGAAGCATAATAATATTAATTCGAGATTCTTTTATATTTATGTTAATCACACGCCAACATAATATATTTCCTCTACACCCCCCTTCTCCTGCACATACCCCATCCTCCGCACATCCTTCATTCCACATACATTCACAACTTTATGTAACTGCTCTCCTGCACAACTAAATCGGTAAAGGAGTTTGAAATTAGTTTTGTTCCTACAAAATAAAGTTACCATTGCACCTTCATTCTCCTACACATACCTTTTCCTTTACACAAGGAAACATAATAATATTAATTTGAGATTTATTTATCATCCCCCCCTCCAATACAAAGTACCGCAACTGCATCAATTTTGGCATATGTGGGTAGAGCATTAACATTAAAGTGTTGGTGTCAATGTTGATGTCTGAGTAGTCACCAACATAATCACCACTCGGAAAACTAGTTTTATTATTATTTTAAAATGAATTGCGAGGCACTGAAAAATATCAAAAATAAAACACTCTCCACCAAGAGAATTATTTCGCATCAAAACTCCCTCAACCAATCCAAAATTAGAAATAAGATTTGCAGAAAATTAGAAAATTATTTTTGAATTTATGGGAAAATAGAAGTATTAAGCATTTTCGCAAAACTTTGGTTATATTTAAAAAATGCAATGAAATAATGTAGAGTCAACACACTTTGAACATGAGTCGAATGCTATAGATGTTAGCGAGGAAGGGACTAATAAAAGTCACTTGCAAGGATGTTATGTATTCTTAATCATTAACAAGTTATACATTCTTACAATGTTTCGATTGGAATTTTTTCATTTTGTTTGAACATTTTTAGAAAATTAAAACCTTTGTAAAATGTGAATGTGGATAAAAGATTCTACAATAAACAAATAAATTATTCAACCCTTAGTTTTTACTAATTGTTAAATGTGTCATTCCTATTATTCTTATTCTTATTATTACTACTACTACTACTACTACTATTATTATTTGTAATTTTATAAACATTATTTTATAAATTTGTTACTCATATCAACATGTATAAGGTAAGCTCTTTTGTCTATTTTTTTTGAAGAGAAATCATAATTTTATTCAACTTGAAACAAGGAAAGAAATTACATTTTGTATATGTTATTAACCATTCGTTGATATCAACTTTTCAACTAATGAGAAATAATAAGAAAACTGTAACAAATTACATAAGTTTTGTGGGGATTCATTTTTACTTCCCCTTTTTGTGTATTGTTTTCTCCCACTTACTCAATATACATTTGAATTTTATATTACAATAATCACGTTCATATAATAACTCTAGCTTCTTATACAATTTGTTTTGTCTCATTATTATAATGAATAAATCATGAACGTTTATATATAAAATATATATTATTACCATCATTCGTAAAATGTTTACAATGCTAAATTTAACACACACACACACACACACACACACACATATATATATATATATATATATAGACACACACACACACATATCGACATAATTTTACTTTATGACGAAAGAACGTGTCTATTAAAAATTATTTTGAAAAATGTGGGTGTGTGTGTATTACCATGTGCTTATTTATTTCCCTTTTTATTAGAAATGTTTATTTATATAGTGCGCCATATTAAAATGGAAAATATAATATAATCTAGGCTGTTAATTTCTTTCTTAACATATAATATTTTAATAAGATGAATTAATTATTCATAAATTATACTATATTGAAAAAGGAAAAATAATATAATCTATTACAACTTATGTTATTCATGAATAGTGTAGAGATGATATTACAACAAAAAATTTGTTTCTTTCAAGAAAATGAATAAGGTCTAAGTAAAATAGGAATATAGGTGGGGAAGGTAGTAGAGATGAATCCTTTTAGAGTTTGGATGAGGATATTGTCATGGATCTTTATATTTAATTGGTTAATTATTTAGATTATTTTTTTGATTGAAGTGGATATTTTTTGCGTAGACTCTATTGACATGTCTCTAGAGTATCCCCACTTAGGGTTCATGGGGGGTTGCTCTTTGAATATTGTTCACCTCTCAAAACCTTAGACAATATTTTGGAAGTGGGTAAAATTGTCACATTGTTGTTTACATTAGGGCTAATATATTTAGCTATGTCAAGACATTAGGTGGAAAGTTCCATAGAATCCTTGTTGGAGGATTCACATAAGAGTACCAACTATATCATTCAAGGAATATAAATTTGAAATATGGAGGAGAATAAAGGAACTAGGCCATGCCATGGATTTCAATCTGAAGCTTCCATTTTGGAGACTTTTCCTGCTATTTTTTGTTGTAATGGAGCAAAATGAAGAGGTTATGTGAGTGGGGTTTGTAGGCTCTAGGGTTTTGGTGGAGGAGTTGAATAATGCAAAGTGTCCATATTATAAGGCTAGTTATAATCTTAGGAAGATGAGAGTGGTAAATCCACAGGGTAGTATCTAACTGGTGGTGGAGGAAGATATTCAAGCATAAAAAATTATATTTCTAGTAGTTATGGTACTCATTGGAAATTTTCTTAGTTGAAGAGTGGCAATGGAATATATAGATGATTGGCTCCAGTTGTAGTGGGTTCGCTAACTAGGCTTTGGGTGGACCTCTCATTTATTTTCTAGAGGGCGGGTCGGATTTATGATTCACTCTAAGGGTGATACCCTAAGAATTTTCAATAGTAACTAGTTTCTTGACAAGGATTATCTAACACTCAAACTATGACATCCTTACTTTGTTGAAAAGTTTGAGTTCATGAATGCTACTTCAAGGTCTGTAAAATTCTCAAGTCCCTCACTAGAACTATGGTCACACCATTCCTTTAAAGATATAGGCCATACATTTGGAAATTTATTTTGGTGGATAACAATTATAACAATAGTGACGCTAGGTTGATAGGACACATTCTAGTTGATATTAATTTAAGCCAAGGGGATACTTAAGATAATGGATCTACTAGTGAATGAGAACTAACACATTTGGATTTGGGATTACATAAACATCCTATTCCACTATGCTTTATTTCCCTAACATAGTCATATCTTTAAAGATCGTTGTAATTAATATAGTTAAAGTAGGGAAATAGTTCTTAAGTGTGTAGAGGACCAACGACTAAACATTAGACATTGTAACATGCCTCCTAGCATATTTACCCATTTTCACCAGTCTACCAAGGTAAACATGAGACAAAGAGTTACTATTACATGACCTAACCTCCAAGCTCCATTTATGGAAGTGGGGCTGACAAACTAACAACTCACAACATTTCTCAGGGCTAGAAGACACTAAGGGACAAAAGGACAACCCTAGGCGACCAAACCATGAGTTGGGGATCTTTTTCACTACCCTCAGCCCACAATTGCCTGCATGACAAGGCCATGGTGTATTTATAGGCCTCCAACCACATGCACAACACTTCCTTCGTGAGATTATAGCCTAAAATCTCTAGTTCATAGGGTGTGGTATTGAGATATGACCCATTTTTTTAGGCCAACATCCAGGCCACTGTATAAAATTTCATGTAACTTATCTGGATAATAAATGACATAATGACAAAGATTTTCATACAAAAATTGAACAATAATTGACCCAGGACATACCTAGTCCATAACAATCATTTTGTTAAACACATGGAAAACATGTAAGCTACAAGTCATGAATTCATAGTTGATCATATTAGCCTAATATTCATCTAATAATCACCAAGAAGGCTATATGAACTCTTAACTTAGCTACACCAACACTTATTATTCCATACATTCATCATCCAATCAATAACTAAACAATTCATGACAAGAGCCATAGATGGTACAAATCATATAACCATAAAATAACCAACATATAAACCATAGAAACTTAGCCATAATATCACCAATATAATCACTACCGATATACATGAATCATATTAGAATAAGAGCTCTTATTAATATATGAATAAAAACCAAATTAGGGACTTCCACGTACCACCCAATCATATATTGGGTTGAACCAAATCTCTCTTTTAGCCAATCACCTCGTGCCATATTCAAAGCATCAATGTGATATCTCATGGAATAAACCAAGACAAGACAAATGAGGGCTTCCAGAGGCTAAACCACCTTAACCCTCAACCAATGTGATTACACCTCTATAGTCAAACATCACTAACACCAACCAGATCGGTCTCTACCCAAGTTCTCGAGGGCGTCAGGAATTAGTAACTCAACCCACAACCTTCCAAGGCTTTAGAGAATTTATCTAACCCGACTGCAGGGACTATTAACTCTAGCCAAGTTTTTCCAAGGCTTCCAGAGAATTTGTTTTAACCCAAAGCCATAAAGAACTTGAGAATCAATAAGAAAGACAACGCATACTACCCATGTAGATTTATAACATAGATTGATACAATATTTATAATGGAAATTGTTGTAAACCATGACCAACATAACAAAAATTACAATAATACGCTTATTGGAGCTTTGTAACAGAACTCATTACGGTATCTACAACAACATCCATATACACATATACATATACCAAAAACTCATTTGCTTGAACCAACAAAGGATAAAGGATATACAATCCACATCTGATCAACTGTGTCCCATGTATCTTCATCAAGCCTAAAGTGCTTCCACTACACTTTAACTTACTGAATTGCTCTGTTTTGGAGCATGAGCTATTTTTGTTGTAATATACGTTGTGGTTATGGATGGAATTCTCCCTTTAGTTCCACATGCAATATATAGATCAGTCAATCACATGATCAACATCCTGGACATACTTGTTAAGCAATGAAACATAGAAAATGTCATGGAATTTCGCTGTCGGGGGCAGTACAATTCGATAGGCTACTAGTCCAATCCTCTCAAGGATCTCAAAAGGCCCACAATACTGAGGTGCCAACTGATCCATGTAACAAACCTTAATTTACCTATAAAAAAAATTCCTTCATAAATCAAAATTCCCATTCCTCTTATTAGGTATGATAAATGTATGCCATTCTTCATTGTTTAGTTTCCTTTACATGAAATCACTAAACACCTTTGCATATGTGACATTATGTGAGCTATGGTTTCTGTATCTATATCACTTTGGTAATTCAGTCACCACTTAGATATATACTTAGGAAGATGTATATGTTTGCACTAACCATACCTTTTATGAATTGATTGAATGTTTACATTTCCTAAAGTTATAACTTTCATGAGGTTTATACGTGAATAAAAATTCTACACTTAATTTGGCGTGGACCATGATTTCCAATTTTGGTATTGGTAACTAAGTATAGTGAGGGGAGGTAAATATAATGACAAGGGAACTTCTCCCTTTTCTCTAATGGCACATCACTCTGATTAAACTTACAAACATTAATAATGAAGAATTACTTTTCCACCTTGCCATTAAAATGTGTATATGTTGGTCTTTCATTCTCGAGCCAGATGATCTCGTGCCACCTATGCCATCGCCATGTGCCCTCTGCCTGACTTTTTGTACTCTTGACCCTTCAACGATGGTATTTGAACCATAATCATTCAATGGTGATAAGACTCTCTCCTCCCTTTACCCTAGCTTTAGGGTTTGTAACCGTCTCATTCAAGAAACTACCTTCCCTGCTCTATGGAGTCGACTGTTGTAACCATTCTGCCGTAATGGGAGAGAATATGCTTACAACTGGTTTTCTATTAAGAGGTGGTAGCATTTCTCTTATGTTTCCACATTTGACTGAGACAAGTGAGTTGTTAATAGTTAGGTATTCAAGCATATTCAAATGTTTTCTTTTTTTGTATCAATGTTCGTCATGCTCACCCTTTTCTTGTTCTCTTGGGTAAGGTTCAGACATGAGCGTTGAGAGATTCTCTATGCTAATCCATGAATCTCACTAGGATTTATTTACCCCTAGTTCTTATTGTTAGCTTTGTACATTCTTTGTGGTTTACTAGTTTGAATTACAAATTCCACAATGATTTATTTCCATTGTATCAAGGTTACTTGTATAATTAGTTGTTTTTCCCATTTTATATATTTTTTCTAGTATATCTCCTTAATTTCCATTATGTAGGGAGAGTTAGTTCTTTGACTCACACTGCTGGTGTTAGCTTGATGCGACATTGATGCCTTGTAGCGAGTAGGTATGCTCCCTCTATTTTCATTATGCTTCATTCATTTAATGTAGTTATTTTATTTTCTCTCTGCCTTGATGTTATTGAGGGTTTAACGACTAAATAACTATTCCATGCCCCTCTTTCTACATTGCACATTCCAGGGCACAAAATGAGAACCCTCCAATAGATTTTGTGTTTAGTTAGGTAATAAACTCATTTTTATTTTTTTGGGGTTTGTACTCTCTTGGGTTTCCTTACGACATTATTTTTGTTATTTCCTTCAACTAGAGTTGAGTTAATCTCTTGGTTTCTCTCCTATAGGTACCTCACACCTCTGTTAACTCAAAAATTTTGATTCTGCAAGTTTCAATGGTGGCTAAGGTGTTATCATTCACTTGCTAACATCTCATCCTTGCTATAGGTTGGTTCTCTTGCATATTGTCTACTTATCCATGGAGGGTTTCAACCATACAAAGAAAAATGAGGCCATTTCTCCTGTATGCTATAGTTGTTTCCTTGTCTAGGGTCATTACAGGTTGCATTTAACTCTCCCTATTTGGGCACTGACTTAGAACTTGAAACCCTTCATTTTTAATATAATTGTTTTGATATAAATATTGATTATTTAATTATTTAAGAGGAAGTTTCTCCTCTGGCTAGAATAGGAGTTATACTAGGGAGTTCGGTCAATACTCTATTTTGATCTGGTGTTGTGATGTAATCTCACGGCTCTTTTCCCTAATTATGAATACATTGGTGTAAACCCCTTTTCTTTTGATGTTATAGATGTTTCTCTCTGGTATAACCTTTCACAATTTCAGTTGTCTATATCTCGTTCAACTTTTTGATTTGGGGATATTTCTAGTGATGAATTTTGTAAACGTTTTCTGTAAATTTCAATTTAATTTGGAAGTTGTGTATGTTATTAAGACTATGAAATTTAATTCCTTTGCTTATTGTACATGTATTCCAATAAAGAATCATAATTTTTATAGTCTTGTTTATCTACAATGAATATTGTTTGGACAATTTGGTTTCCAAGAATGTTTTTCCCATACTAAGTCAAGGATTTATTTTAGTATGTTTCTATATGTATATCTATTGTTTATGAGTTAGTGTAGTTCTTATAGAATTTCCACTCAAGCTAATTTTGTTGAGACCCTTGGTGGATTCAATCTCATATTATTACCTTACACCACCGTGTAGGGGATTGTTGCTATTACTCCTTGGCCTTGCTTACACCGACAAATCAGTCCTTCTTTCCTTTGGATGAAGGAATTCAATGTCTATGCCAAAAGAGTCTATATTACAATCCACCTCCTACCTTCCTAAATTTTTGGCAGACACATGGGAAAATCATTCATCTCCCAATTTGTGAACTGTATTTCAAATCCCACGAATTCATTTTTTCAAAGCCTAACGTTGTTGGTAATTAAGAAAAAAATTATGCTACCTATGTTGGGAAATTTTATGATAATTGTTTCCTTAATTTCTCCCACTGTATACTCTAGCTTGAACTATGAGTGTACCATTACTGGTGTCTTAGTGGAATTATTTTCCTATGATAAGTATTCTAGACCATAGGACTTTACAATGCGACATCAAATGTCGCACTAGCGACCCTATATCCAATATTATTCATGGCCTAGCTGTGATATTGTGAATGAACAGATGGCGCGAGGATTTAAATCCTCCAATCGTCCAGTATTAAATGAATGGTGTATACTATAACCCCTATATTATCATTGCATTGGTAATTATGAAAAATTGAGTAATTTTCCCATTGATTTTATGATTTCTAATATTCCTAGAATGAAAATTTTGTTTATTGATTATATCTTCATTTGAGGGGTACATACCTTACATCCAAAATTTCTATTAAATCTTAGTGACAATTTTCTGAAACCGTAATTTACAATATAAATTCTTTTCAAATAAAAAAATTCTAATGTAAACTCCCAACATGTTAAATACCTGCATAATGTTTCCTCCCACCTACAATTTCACATAATTAAATCAATACCTTTCTCTTCCCAAAATTATCTAGTTCAGTGATCCCCATGATAAGAAAATAATACACTTACACAAAGAAAATATACAATTTATAATTCTAGTTGCATGCCTCTAAAATAAATGTTATGTTAATAATCTGCATCAGGTATAATTTAATAAATCTACAAAACTTTTAACCAAGTTATTTATTTATTTAAAATTTTTTGGAACCTGTGCTTCAGAGAAACACTTCCTCCTAACCATGAAATTATCCTCCAATTCCCCCAAGCAGGGATTTGTCACCAAAGGAATCAAAAACCTCTTATGATTCCAAAAATTATATTAAGACTTTTATTCGCCAACACATCTTTCCTAACTAGCATCCCTCTTTTCAGGGTCTGCCAATCCTCTAACCTATTCTTTCTTTGTTTTTTTTCTTTTTCTTTTTAAAGCTTGCTTTTTTATCCTCCAGCGCTTTATCCCACCCTTTTCTTGATGTTTTTCTTCAACTGAGTGATTTAATATATTTTCTCTCCCATGATATTAAATCTTGTTAATCATCCCCTAGGGATTTTTGGGAGTGATTTAAGGGAAACTTCTCTGGATCTTATCCGTCAAACTTGGTTTCCGAATCTTGGAATTAATATATTTAACTCTAGTGTTTCTTTCCCAAGTAGTTTCCAGTTTTCCTTTTCATTAATAAAATTTATTTATTACATCATCGTGCTTTATTTCAAATTGGACTTCACTATCGCTTACTTGCCTCACAACTAAAAATATTGCAATCTAATAATTTATATTATATTTATATATTATATATTTATATATATATATAATATATTTATATATATATATATATAATATATATATATCGATTTATTTATTTACATAGAAACAAAGGGGTATAACAATCCAATCCTCAAGGAGCTCCTCTTGGGCTTGATGTACACATGCTCCCTAACTCGAAACTCCTTAAATACCCTATGGTGATCTATATAGATCTTTTTCATGTACTTTGTTGCCTTTAGATTCGTTTCGATAACCCGCATTTCCTGTTCCATCTCTTCCAACATGTTTGGTCCAATCCGTATCCTATTCACTAGATCACTCCTGCTTATAATAGTATTACAACTTTTCCCGTAAAGTGCCTCAAATGGAATCATCCTCAAATATTCATGATACTCACTGTTATAAAAAAACTCTTCCAGTGGAAGATAATCTTCCCACTTCCTTTGTTGATGCATGGCATACATTGTCAACATGTACTCAAGAATCATGTTAACCCTCTCCGGTTTTCTACCTTCATGTGGATGATAAGTTGTTAAAGGCCAAATCTGTCCCCAAATCTACAAACAACTCTTTCTAAAACTTGGAAGTGGACTCGGAATCTCCATTCGATATGATACTCTTAGGAACACCATTCAATCTCACTATCTTCCTAATGAAAATATAAGCTACCACATTAGTTGAATTCATAGACTTAACTACAGTGAAATGATTTATTTTAATTAACCTGTCAACCACAACCATGTTAGAATCATGTTGCTTCGATGCCCTTGGTAATCCAATAATTAAGTCCATGGAAATGACCTCTCATTTCCATTCTATAATCATAATCGACTATAATAAACTAGTTGCATGCTTACACTATGATTTTATTCGCTGAAAATCCAAGCATCTTGTAACAAACTCAACCACCTCTTTCTTTAAGTTCGGACAATAGTAGATATTAGTAACAAATTTCAATGTATTCAGGTATATCGAGTGACTTTAATATGACTTAAAATAAAACTCCCTCAAGATAACATTCTTGAGCTCATTGTCATGTTGTACATAACTCCTATTCCTGAATCTCACTAAGCCATTTGTTGTTAGGTGATACCTATCGTCCCTATCACCTTCACACTACTGCTATAACCTGTGCCCAAACTGTTGATACTTGTCCTCATAGTGTCATGCAGGAAATATATGCTCCTTCAAATATGTCATATAAGAACTTAATGTTGTAATGTTCACCTACACTCTTCTACTAATAGCATTTGTAGCCCTATTCTCCTTTCCCTTTATGTACCTGATCTTGAAATAAAACTCACTAAGAGTAGACAACCATCTTGCTTAACTAACATTCAAATTAGGTTTATCAAACAAGTACCTTGTACCACCATGATCACTCATAAAGATGAGCCTCTTGCCAAGAATATAATTTCTCCACAACATGAATGAATGAATGATAGCTTCCAACTCAAGATCATGAGTCACATAGTTTTTATCATGTTCATTCAATTCCCCAACTCATAGCATACTGCATGTCCTTCCTACATCAAGACCCCCCTAAATACCCGCTTCTAAGAATCTGTACATACAACAAACATTTTTCGGGATTTGCAATCTTCAATACTGGAGCATTTGTAAGAAAATGCTTCAAGAACTCAAAACTAGCTACACACTCCTTAGTCCATTCAAACTTCTTCCCTTTTCATTGTAAATATGTAATAGGATAGGAAATCCATGAGATGTTCCTGATGAATTGCTTATAGTAACATTCGAGTACCATGACTGATCTAACCTCACCTACATTCTTAGCAGTTTCCCACTCCATGATAGCTCTGACATTTTTCGTGTCCACTCCTATACCTTGGAAACAACATGCTCCAAATAATGTACTTTTGTCTGAAAGAAACTACACTTACTAAGCTTGGCATACAACTGATGCTCTCTCAATAGTTTTTGTCAGGCCAGGAGGTAACTCCTCAAAATAATTCATGATATTCATTTAGGTTGGTCTTTATTATATACATGAGATAGAGACTGTTCATTTCATTTCTCGGTGGCTCTTCATCTTTTCTATTATTTAGTTACATCAATTATAGGTGTTCACCCGATGCTAATGATTAGGTTTCAACATTCCCCCCCTTATTTTGAAGGGATGTTGGTGAGTCCAAGCATCGTTCCGAATCTTTCAAGCTTTTCTCTTCCAAGCGCTTTGGTGAAGATGTCTGCAATTTTCTCATCAATGGAACAATGGTGGAGATGGATTGTTTTGGCCTCAACATGATGTCAAATCAAATGATATTTAATATTGATGTGCTTTGTTCGATCATGGAACTTTGGGTTCTTGGAAACTTTATTGCTGAGGTATTGTCAATCATGAGTGGAGTCGATTGTACTTGTTTTACCTACAAATCTTCAATAATTTTCTTGAGCCACACAATTTCTTTTGTTGTCTCAGCTGCTGCCAGATATTCTACCTATGTTGTGGAATTTGCTAGAACTGATCGTTTGCATGATCTCTAGGTGACTACTCTTGATCCAAGACTCATAACATAACCTAAAGTAGATACCCCAGTGTCTTTATCTCCATTGAAGTCTGGATCAAAGTATTCAATCAAGCTGAAGTTTCCCACCTGTGTATACTTGATTCCAAAGTCTTGAGTTCCCTTCAAGTACATTAGAGCTCTTTTTGCAGCAGACAAATGTCCCTCACAAGGCTTCTGCATAAACCTAGAGAGGATTCCAACAGTAAACAAAATGTCTAGTCTGGTAGTAGTTAGGTAGTTGAGACTTCCTACAAGCTGTCTATACTTTGTTGCATCCTCAAATTATTTTCCTTCAATGGATGTGAGCTTTAAGTTTTGTTCCAATGAGTAGTAAGAGGATTGCATTCTGTCATGCCAAACCTGTTCAACAGATCTCTAATGTACTTCTTTTGAGAAAGGAATATGGACTTCAAAGGTTGAGTTACTTCAATACCAAGATAGTAATGAACATAGCCCAAATCAATCATTTCAAAACCTTTCCTCAATTCCTTCTTTATGGATGCAATGTAGCTTTCATTATTTCCTGTCATCAAAAAATCATCTACATATACCACAAGATATACAACTATTTTGCCAACCTTCTTGACAAACAAAGTTGCATCATCAAGATCATAATGTTTGAAATTGAGTTTCAGAAGATGCTCAGTTAGTTTTTCATACCAGGCTCATGGTGTTTGTTTGAAGCCATACAAGGATTTCACAAGTTTGCATACTTTATGTTCATGTCCTTTCACAACAAATCTTTCAGGCTGGGACATAAAAACATTCTCTTTTAGATATCCATTCAAGAAAGCAGTTTTTACATCCATTTGATGGAATTTCCAACTGTTCTGAGCTGCTAGGCCAAAGAGTGTCCGGATGGTAGCCCATTTTGCTATGGGGGAAAATGTCTTGTCATAATCGACCCCTTCCTTCTGCGCAAAACCTTTTGCCACAAGCCTGGCTTTGTGCTTGTCAAGTGAGCCATCAACTTTTTAGTTGTTCTTGTAGACCCACTTGCAGCCAATTGGTTTGGTTCCTAATGGAGGATCAACCAGCTTCCAAGTGCCATTCTTTATCAGGGCATCATACTCCTTTTGCATATCTTCTTTCCATTTGTCATGAGAAGCAACTTCTTTGAAGGAAGTTGGTTCAAAATCAGTAGACAAATTCAATTCACAATCATAAGAAACATCCATATCAATAGGTGAATCAGAGTCATCTACATCACCCCCATTTTTCTGGTTTGAATTTCTAGTTCTTGTCTTTCCAACCTCATCAGGATGAATGCTTTCAAGTGTCTTTGTCAGCCACTTTAGGGGACCCTTCTTAGATGGTTCAGGCTGCTCCATTGATTGAGTTGGGTCTGAATCAAGATTGAGTCTCCCAATTCTATCAATCACATCCCTTAAAGTATCATTCGTTGTTGGAGTTTCATGTGGGGGAGAGAGTGCTTCAGAAGAAGATTCCACAGATTGATCTAGTATAGGAATCCCCCCTTAAAGATGTGGAATCTGATTATCAAATTCTTGAAATTATTTTGCATTTGCGAATCTATCCAAGCGATTAAGTTACTGCTTAACAACATTGTCAGTTTTAGATGATTAAAAAAAGATTACATCTCTAGATACAACAAACTTTTTACTAACTTAATCATAGAGAAGGTATGCTTTGGAGGTGTTTGAATACGCCAGGAAGATACACTTACGACTTCTTGCACCAAGTTTGTTTCTATGTACCTTTGGTATCAAGGTATAATAGGTGGAACCAAAGACCCTGAGATGCTTTACCGAAGGAATGTGCCCATACCAAATTTCATATGGAGTCTTGTTTCTGATAGCATTAGATGGACATATATTCTTTATATATACAACACATAGAACTGCATTAGCCCAAAAAAATATTTTTACATTTTTGAAGAACAACATGGAGCGTATCATATTTAAGATTGTCCTATTCATTCGTTCAGCTCTGATACCATGTCTGGCCAGGAGGTAACTCCTCAAAACAATTCATTTGAAGTGTATTCTTTTCCATTATCAGTGCGAATAGAGCCAATATGAGATTTTGCATCATTTCAATCCATGTATGAAATTTCTTGAATGTTTGGAAAGCATCAGATTTGTTCTTCAAAAAATAAACCCAACGCATTCTAGTGTAGTCATCAATAAATGTCATCATATATTTATTTCCATTTACAGAAGGAACAAGCATTGGACCACATAAATATGAATGAATGAGTTCAAGTTTTCTGTGTGCTCTTGAATGTGAATCATGAAAAGACTATTTTCTATGCTTTCCTAAAATGCAAGCATCACATTGCTTAGGTTTCCTAGGAATTGTAGGCAAACCAGTAACACCATTTTTCTTCAACAAGCAGAGGTTTTCATAGTTCAAATGTCCAAATCTAGCATGCCATAATAAACTTGATGGAAGTGTACCTTCTTCATAATGTGAATTGTATGAGAAATGTTGTGCACAAGCAGAGGTAGCCTACAACTTGTGAAGCCTTTCTTCTTTTATCCCCCTCACGATAAGTGAGTTGTGAGATGCTTTTCTCACCTCAATCTTGCCATCAAACATATGAATGGAGTGACCTTGTTGGCAGATGTGGACCAAGGACAACAAGTTTCTCTTTAGCTGTGGGAGATATAGAACATGATGCAAAAGAAAGTCGGGAAGGCTAGGCAATTTAAGCCTGATTGTGCCAAGCCCTGATGGCTTGAGTTTTGATTGGTCTGCAAAGTATACTGCTCCATCAACATTGTCAGTAAATTCTTCAAAAAAATATCTTCTATGCGTCATGTGGCAAGTTGCTCCTGAATCAAGCAACCAATCATTTTTCCAAGAAGCAAGTGAAGCATTAAATAAGTCTTCATTTACTCCAATATTACATTGTGCCACAACATAATGAGCAGATTCAGGTGCTCTACCTTTGTCTGTGTCATTTGCTTTACCTTTGGGTTGGTTTCTTTGCTGCTCAATTTTGTCCCAAGGTAGCTTGCATGTGGAGGCATCATGTGATCCATTTCTTTTGCAGCGTATGCAGTGCAAATCTGACTTTTCTCCTTAAGAGTGTCTACCCCCCTTGCCTCTGAAATTTCTTCATCTTCCTCTTTGACCACCTCTTCCTCTAGAAGAATCATGAGCAAGATTCTTTTCTCTTTGAGAAAGACACACAACCTCTTCAGAAGATTCAGGGGTTGTCTTCTTTCCAAAAGCTTTGTTTCTTTCAGCAAATTTTTTCACAAGAGAGTCAAAGGTAATATCTTTGAGATTTCCATTTGCTTGCAATGACTCAAGATAATTGGAGTAAGTAGGATAAAGTGCATTTGGAAAAGCGATAAGAGGAATATCCAATTAAACCTTAGTGGCTTTGATATCATGCATTATAGATTTTACTTTATATGCAAGAGCAAGATGATCATTATTTTCTACTTCAAGAGTGAAGAGTTTAATCATGAGTTGAACAACTTCAAGTGCAGAGTGTCAGTCATAGAGTTCCTCCAGCTTTTGTAAGGCTTCAAAAGCATTTGAAAATGGTGAAATATTTCAACTCACGTCTTCACTTACAGATGGTACAATTAATGCATATACTTTGTTGTTCTTATTTTCCCAAATGGCAAAATCCTTGTCTGAGGTAGGCTGTTCTAGCTGTTTGTCTCCGTCTCCAACACACTCCTTTCCACAACTCATTGAAAATGAGGGTGTGTTTTATTTTCCGGGACCACTCGAGATAGTTCTCCTTGCCAGTGAGAACTTCACCCACAATAGATATGATTGAATGCATTGTAAAATCTATGTATTGTGGAAAATACTGTGAACTGTAAAAAAAAATATACTTCTGGTGGAGAAAAAAACATAGTTCTGGTGAAAAAATTAAAAAAAAATAATTGCACTCTGATATATAGGAAAGTGCTTCAGAGAACCACAGAACTTCGAGCTAGAAAACTCTTGCAACATACCAAATCAACAAAAAGAATCCAATCTGAATGCAAAGAAAGGATTATTACCATAGGCATTTGAGAGTAGGTATATCGGTGTTGTCATCTTTGCAGCGGAATGGATCCAAGTTTAGACCACCATTCTAATCCTAAGACCCCCACAAAACCCTGCCTTAATTCACTACAACAATCCAACCTAGATTCTTCCACCCCTTCAAGGCGGATCACGAGGTGCGTAGCAAACAACAATGCAGGAAATCCTTCTTCATCAGTCTGGCAAGTAAACGATACCATATTAAATTCCTCTCCATTGGAATCTGTTGAAATTTGTGACGAGCCCCAAAAAATAATGAACAGAGAAGAGCTTTTGAAATGCCTTTGCGATGGATTTCTGGGGCGACAAACAACTTTTTTGCGGGAGTATGGAGCGTATTTGAGACAGGTTAGCTGAGCGAGATTCGAGTCAAGAATTCCACATAGCAAAAATGGTGATACCACACAGAAAAACCATGGGTTGAGTAGTTGACAGTGCGTATGGTGTTGTATGCAGAGTTTGTTATTGAGACTGGAAGGAGCAACGTTTATGTAAAGCAGAGAAAACGTTGGGTAGTAGCAGGAGGAGTAGCGCTTTTATGTAAAGCAGAGAAAATGTCGGGTAGCAGCAGGAGGAGCAGCTCTTTTATGACGAGAGGACCAAGAATGGTGATGCCAGTATTTGATGGGTGGGAAAATGCAGAATCCCTCCACTATACTCTCATCTTTGCCATAGGGCTCATAATGTCAGAAATATAAAACACATATGATAGTGTACTAACAAAGATGAAGGTGTGAGTTCTACAAAATAGGCAGAACATATGCTAGGAGGGAGTTACAAAGGAAAATTGTAATGCCAAATATAGAGTTGGCTTTGATGCCATGTCAGGCCAGGAGGTAACTCCTCAAAACAATTCATGATATTCATTCAGGTTCATCTTTATTATATACATGAGATAGAGATTGTTCATTTCATCTCCCGGTGACTCTTCACCTTTTCTATTATTTATTTACATCAATTACAGTTGTTCACCCAATTATGATGATTAAGTGTCAACAGTTTTAATACTGTTGCAAGGTGTTTTTCATGCTCTTCCTCATTCTTTGTATATATCAATGTGTCAGCAATGAATACTATCACAAACTTGTCCAATAAGGATGCAACACACTATTCATCAAACACATGAAAGTAGATAGAGAAGTAGTAAGACCAAAAGGAACTACTACAAACTCAAGTCAATCTTTGAGAACAATGTCGCCCCCTTTAACTTAGCAAGCAAGTCATCAATTTGTGGAAAAGGCTACCTATTCTTAATAGTCACCCTTTTCACTGCTTATAATCAATGCACAACCTCAGAGTACCATCCTCCTTCACAAACAATACGGGTGCACCTCAAGGCAATACACTTGGCCTAATGTATCCCTTATCATGCATTTCCTTAAGCTGCAACTTCAATTCCACCAACCCCGAAGTGCTAATTTTGTATAGTTCCCTCGATGCTAGTGTTTCTCCCAACAACAATTCAATAGAAGAGTCAAATTACCTATGAGGCAGAAACTCTGAAATCTCTACTAGAAATACATTCTGAAATTTCTGCAAAACCAAACACCTCTTCAAGACATCAACATCCTCAATATCCTTTCCTTTATCATTGGATATATGAACTACAAACGATACACACCCTTTCTTGCTATTGTGCTTTGTCTACATAATTGTAACCATTCTCATTGATGTAGGCTTCTTCTTTCCCTATACGATTCTCCTCTCTCCATCATTATCCATATAATATATTTGGCCTAAGCTACCATAAAAAACTCTCATAAAATGAGTTTTATTGAATAATTAAATATTATTAATCATTTTATTGATATTACAATAAGAATATTCTTCTAGTTATTAATTACAAGAACATTACAAGAATTAATTCTTAATTCTTATATTGAGAATAATTTAAATTCTCCTATGTAAATAAATTGTATTGTCCAAGTTGGTATATTTTATGAGTTTTAGAAGTAATGAACCATAGTTTTAGAAAAGTTATGGATAGGTAATTGTTGGGCCTCAAACCTGCACTCATTTACCCATCCTCCCAACGGCCTTTTCCTACTCATTTCCTTCTTTTGTCAACATTTCCTTCATCAACATGTTCAATTCATTGCATTATATGACTTTTTAACATGATTTGCTAATTGTGCTAATGGTTGACTGTTGGTTTCGATTTTTGGTTCAAAGTGCTGCGATTCCGCAGCTGTTACAGGTTTCCGCAGCTGATCTCTGATTCCGTAGCCGATCCCAGATTCCGCAGCCATTTTCTTGTTTGATATGATCCAGGTGTCTTCCAGAGAAAAGACCCACATGGGCAAGTTTTTATGACTGTGTACAGGGTACGTGTGCTATCAGCTCAGCCAAACTGGCCGTCTACACCCCTGGTCAACGTGGAGGTAGCTCCGGTCAAACGGCAAGGTTGCAAACGGTGGCACGGCTCTGCGTGTTGAGTTGGAGCACGTAAGTCACAACTGGCCTCTTCTTTAGCCACGAAGACTACAGGGGACAAGAATCCAACACCGGATTTATTAAACCATGATGACCGTTCCCTAGATCCGTGCACGGTGCTGCTGAACGTGTCTTTTTCCTAGCTGTTAGTTAGCTTAGTTTACGCATAGGACAATTGATGTTCTTGCTATAAATAAAGCATTTCTACACACTGAATAGTTAGTCTGGGATAGTTAATATTTTGCTGCTATAAACTTTGTTTTGAAGACCTTTTTATAAAGCGTTTTACGCTTCCCATTGTGTTTTATTATGAGTTGATTTAATTCCAAGAAGACAGTTCTGTTTCTATCTGTGTAGCTGATCTTTTAATTGGTTGAAGTGGATGGAGGGCCCCTGTCTGCTACAACCATTGTACAGTAGCCTTTGAATTTACTTTCCTGCATTTCTTTTTCTTTACTTGATCATGTATATTAATGTACAGTTTTGAATTATGCTGCTTTACATTTCTGTACTTTTCATGACTGATCAGTGTGTTTTTACAGCTTTGCTTAGGAGCCTGGGACAGTGTGCTTTTACTTCTTTTTAACACTAGTGGCATCTGAAGTTGTCTTATCTCAACTGCTGACTTTTTGCTTTGATTTTCATTAGTTCCTTGCTTAGTTAGTTTCTTTACTTGGTTTACTTTATCAAGTTTTGTCAAGTTGCTAATCTCTTAATGGTTCTGTTTATCATAATTCACTAACTTTTATGGGACCAAAACATTATCTAACCGCAGCTTGATTTATTTAGTTTTAGACTCATATTGCTAATTCACTCCTAACTTTTTTTTTTTTTACATGATCAATTCAGCTAAAGGCAGTATGTTAAGGGAGAATTAAGTAGTGTGATTTGTCACTTAATTTTTGGATTGCTAGAGTAGTGTTTTTGATTTCAGCAGAGTTAATGTAAATATCATTTTCATTTCTATCAGCAGTAAAGGTATTGGACTAGTGCCATTAGTCTTTTGTTTAATGCTTTGCTTTCATTTGATGCTTTAATTCTATTTCAAGTCATTGTTCAAGTTTTCTTTAAAATTCAAGAAGCATTTAGAAATCATCACATACACACACATTCACTCACTTGTTTATAACTTCATCACATCTTATTAGGAAGATAATTTAGACATAAACTAAAAACGACAAAAAGAACTAGGAAGGGCTACTTAAGTATATATTGTACACTTCACTTCATCAGCTTACGAGCCCCGGGTTGACAATTTATGATAGCAATTTAGACAACACTAAATTGACCAAACATTTTTGCGCCATTTCCGGGGAAGTGAAAATTGGGTAGCCAATTCTTAAGAAAAAAAAAACAAGAAAATTTCAAGAAAGGAAAATTAATACCTCTCAAAGTATGCTCTCCTCTTGCACCTTGAGTGATCTGGAGGATCAAAAAAGAGAGTTATTGGTTTAATAGTTCCTTGAGTATGCTCTCTTCTTGCACCTAGAGTGACCTGGAAGATCCGAAAGAGAATTATTACCCTGACTTGAAGGAAAATAAAAAATGACATGCATAGAGCTAGAGATTCTATGGGAAGGTTTTTAGCTGGAGCCAGAAGTTCGATTTTCACAACTCCATCCACTTCAAGAAATAGGCAAGAGACACCTTCATCATCTCCAACTCATACTCCTAGCTCTAGGATTCCTGGAATTCAAGAGGCAGTAGTTGACTCTCCCATACCATCCATTGAATCCGAAGGAGATTCTTTCCTTTCTTCTACAGGGAGACAGATTGTAATTGAAGAAATAGAATCACCTGAGGAAGAAGGAGAAATTCCTCCTCATTCACCCTTGGTAGAGGAACCAAAGAACTTTCAGGTCTCTGAAGAAACTACCATGGCAGAAGAAAGAGAAACCAGACTTGGAGGAGGAAATAATGGAGGAGGTAGAGGTAACAATGGAGGAAATAGGAATGGAGACAATTCATTTGGATTTCCCA